>PVJA010052007.1:0-12602 GCA_004027025.1 Myocastor coypus
AATTCCTGTCTTACTTTTTTCTAATTTCTGGAACAAAATAGCCAACATGCACAAGTTACAGGAGGAAAGGTTAACTCCAGCTCACAATCTGTGGAGGTTTCAGTTCCTAGTCAGGATCCCCCAAGGTAGGGTGGCATGGCAGAGGGCCACGGCGGAGGAGGAACAGCCCACAGCAAGGCCGGCAGGAAGCAGCAGCTAGTAACAGTGCAGCAGGCCTCCCTTTCCCTTTTATCCCACCTAGCCTACAAGCCTTTTGAGTAGTGGCCTCTGCACCCAGCCTGGGCTTCGTGCCCACCTAACCTCACACAGCAGAGGCAGACCTAGAACCCAGGTCTCCAAACATGCAGGCCATGGAGCTGTTTCACAGTGGGCACCAGTAAAGAGCCAAGAGACACAGAAGTTACCAAGTGCAGCTTTTCCTTTTGGTGCTTTAATTAGCATATATGGAATACACTGCCAATCTAATTTAATTATAATTAGGTAACCAGAAGGCTGATTATGTTGTAAATTTAGATTAAAGAGCTGTTGTTTTCAATTAGGCTTGATTGTAAAGTGCTTTGACACTTTTCCTGGCCTCCAGGAAAATTGATGATATGTATAACTTTCCTCTTACTCGCTTGCATTTTGCCCAGAGGTCTGCGGTGTAGGAACTGGACTAAAGTTCCCGGGGTATTCTATATGCAGATTTGGACCTGGTTTATTTAGATCCAGCTGGAGGCAAAAGCCACCAGATGCTCCTGGGCTGTTGTGGCGAGGGCTTTCAGCTGGATGTAATGAAAGTAGCATGGGGTAAAGCAGTTCCAGGGGTGGTAAATTTGCTATCAAACATGTTTAAGGGTTCAGACTTGTTCCATCTTTCTGCTTGGCCAACTTAGCACGTTGGCCTCTGGCTAGTCCTTAATGGACTCTATAATAGTTGCTGCAGGCCCAAGCTTTCCTAGCTTCCAGGGTAGAACATTTCTTCCTCATTCCTCAGCCTCTAGTGGACCCCTTGTGATTGGCCAGGATTGTAGCCCAGAATCGTTATTAAGTCATTTACTGTTCCTAAGGAATCAGCATTGTTGACTTAGGCACACCAAGATCCATCGTGTAAGGTTCTTCTGATGTATGCAGTGACTACGGGGTTAGGGTTGACTCAGCTACCAACAGTTCCCACCTGGAATCTACGTGGACACAACATTGATAGGTCTGGCTGACCCCAGTCTCAGTCAGGAATCTAAGCCACAGTTAGGTAGGAAGAAAGGATAGAAAAAGAGAGGATAAAGAGACAATTTTCTAGAAAACGAAGGAGATAAACTGCTTGGAAGAAAAATGTATGTTATATGAGAGCAGCCAAACCACCCATTGGCCTTGGGGACAATTAGGAGACCTCCCTTTTGGAAGGAGGATATCTGAGAGAAGAGGCTAGGCCTTCAGCACCTGGCTAATACACCTAAAAGTCCCCTGAGGTATTATCTGGCCAAGAGCTGCGATTTTGTTGTATGACATTGCTTCCAGCAGCGACCATCTTCTTTGCTAGTCAGCCACATGTGGCTTCCCCAGGGTCATATGCCACCCTGGCCACCCTGCTTCATTTTGCTGTAATGTATGACCCACCTCCAGAATGGAGTGTGGTAGTGGCGTGGACGGGCGTGGAGCCATGCATTCCGGCTCTCCTCATCACGTCTGGCTCCTGGTTAGGGAGCTAAAGATTTCATAGGTGTGGGGATAAAGCACCACTGCTCTGTTGTGCAAACAGTCCCAGCTCAATGCAACAAAGACACTATTTGTAAAGAGGAAAAGACAAGGAGAAGATAGATAACTGTGCAGATAAGAATCAGAGTGGGGGCCCCAGGAAGATGGGGGATCCATGGGCCCTTTGCTCCTGGCTGCTTTTATAGGGGAGTGGGAGACCCTTCCCCACCACTCAGAACTTGCTGTAACTGTATTGACTTCTACACACCTCTGCCTAGTGTTATTTCTTTGGGTGGTCTATGCACGGCTCCTCTCAGTCTGTCAGCTTTCTTGTTCTTGACCTATGTTTTACAGGGTTGGGCGGTGAGTTGGCAAAGGGGTAACTCATTGTTGGTTAGCTTAGAGTTAGTAAGACGGCATGTGGATATCTGTTGTACTCTGTAATGACCCTGAAAGGAATGATACAGAGTGAATCATACATGCATAGGTGTGTGTACTGCCTTGAAGTTAGCACCCCTGCCTGTTTTCCTATATTTTATTGGAGGTGGGGGCTGTTTGTTGTTTGTGCTCTTGGCTCTTGGTGTCCTGCCTGGCAGCTCTATTTCTAGTCTCTTGGTGCCTTTCTCTGGTTCTCTCTTTCTCTGGTTCTCTCTCTCTCTCTCTCTCTCTCTCTCTCTCTCTCTCTCTCTCACCCATACATGCACCCTTAACCTATTTTCCGGGAAATTACTCTAGTAAAGTTTGTTTTTAACTCCTTTAGGAGTTAGGATTAATGAGAAGACCTAATGAGGCCCCTATTCTATTTCTCATGACTACAGATAAGATGCCACACTCTTATCTCAGACCTTGGGGATTATCCCACATTCTTTCAGCACCAGCTTCCTCATATGCAAAAACTCTACTCTCTAGGCTCTTATGAGAATTAAATAGAACATCCATAGAACGTGCTCAGAGTGGTGTTTAGCATGGAGTTAGGAGGCAATGCATATTTTCTGTTATTACTATCGCTGATACCAGTAGCCATAACATTGTTGATATTATGTAACTCCAGTCAGATAGAGAAGCTGGCTAATGTTCTGGCCATTGCAGCTGATAGATTCCCTCTCAGTATTGGTTTAAAGGGTAGTTCTGAGTCTAGAGGAAGGGCAGCCCATGCTGGATGGACAAAGCACCTGGTATGTGCCCAGCACACAGTAGGTACGTAGTAACTTGCCTCATGTGGATTAGAATCATAGAACCACCTCAAAGGGCTCCCTCTTCCTGTTTCTGTCAAACCCCAAGAGTGATGTTTAGGCTGCCACCTCAGAAACATTGCATACCACAGAAACATTACATACATTCCAAAGCTCTTTTGGTTGACCAGGCAGGTGGCGAGGCCTCTGCTTCTTATAGCATGGGGTCCTCCAAGTGTTGGGGTGGCGGAATGCCTGCAAGTTAAACAATGAGTCTAAATCATCATAGAACCATGGCCCATTGTAAAAAGCTATAAATATTTAAGAATTCTCAATCACAGTAGTCCTTTTAGACAAGGATTGGTATTTTGCTGACTTCAAACTTAGTTGAAAGGATTTTTTTTTTTTTTTTTTTTTTTTTTGAGACGGGGTTTTACTATGCAGTTCAGGCTAGCCTGGAGCTCACTTTTGTAGCCCAGGCTGGTCTTGAACTTGCACTGATCCTCCTGCCTCAGCCTCCCAAGTGCTAGGATTATAAGCGTGTGCCACCACGCCTGGCTCTATTGCTACTTTCTTATTTTACTGCAAAACTAGATCTGTTTAATTCTGTTCCTTACGGAATTAAACACATAAATAACTAACTAAAGTCCACTGAATGATGGATAGAGGCTAGAACCCCTGGCGCCTCACCCCTGCTTGTGTCTACCCGGATTATTTTCATGGCTTTTTGGAGCTCATCCACTTTTCCATTTTCTACTAATTTATATAAAATGATGTGGCAAAACATGCAATTTCCATAAACATATACTAATTACCATATAACAGGGATGCTGCCAGAACTGACCTGTGTGGACTGGCAGAAAGCAGCACTGCACCAAAGCTGGAACTGTTTTGGGCTAGAGGCATAGAAGGCAATTTGAGGCTGATTGAGTATGAAACAAATAGAAGATGAGAATCATTTGCGCGTGCCTCTTAAATGTAGCAAGATATAAACCAGCTCCTCCTATGTACTCACTGTGGCCTTAAAAGACAGCCTGGCCTCCACCCAGGGTTGGTCCAGTGTGTGCTGGTGGCAAGCTCATGAAGCATTTGTCCAACCATCTGGAATGCCAATGAGGCTTGTCTAGATTGACTGGCCATGAAAAACCAGGTGTCTTGTGTTCACTGGTGCCAGCCATGGATGTCATGGCACCCAACAGTGCTGGCTGATAGAAGAAGGCCATCCTGCTTTTCAGCCCCCAGGCAGGATGTTCTTTGCAGGCCACAGATGAATTATGGTAGCCTGGAGTACCCTTTTCCTCCAAGATTGGCCACACTGTATCACTCCATGGCTTTCATCACTCAAAACGCAAGCAAAGACTTTTAGTCAACTTCCAAGTTCTCATCTTCAAACTTCTCTGTAATCCTTTGTCATGATCTTCCATTCATTTTCTCCTGCACAATTCTATCCCCTTCACTGTGCCTTCTAGAACTCTTGCCCCAAGACCAGAACATTCTTTTATACATTTTTCTTCCCATACTCCCTTTGTCCTAACATAAACCTAGCTATCACCTGTGCACTACATCCCTTGTAACCTCCCTCTTATTTCCTGTGCGGGAGATGGTGTCCTCCTCAGTTTCCTAACCACTCCCATTCTATTCCTTGGCTTCCCCTGGTGAGCTCCAAGGCTCCCATCACTGGAATTTTCCACTGACCTCCTCAGAGTGACTGTCTCCTGGTCGGCTTGTCATTACCACCCTTCTCACTTTCATTTCTGATAACTTACTGATTGTGTCAGCTTGAGTAAGAAACAGCCACCTAAGTTGGACCAGCACAGTTCTGAGGGCCACTGAGGGGATTTACGTAGACACAAGTCCATAGGGGCCTTGTCGCCCCAGTGGCGTAATGGGGAATGAAGAAGGATCAGTTGTGTTTCCTTGGAAGAGTTCTAGTCTTTGCCTTCACCTTGGATGTCATCTCCTGGCTTCTGGCACAGACTCATCAGCCTTCATCTGCAGACCTTCAGCCTCCTGCTAGGGACTCATGGGACTCTACAGAGGCCTCCAGGCCTTCATCTGGAGGCTTCACATCTCCACCATGCAGACAGCCCTTCTGCACTCTTTTACGTCTGACTCTGAGGGTGGCCATTGTTAACCAATCTTATACATTCATATACATTTATATATTGTGCATAAAATCTATTTTTCTAGTAAGCACTGACTGACACATTGGATTAGTTTTATCTCCATCCCAACGCCTGCCATCATTCTCATAAGGGATCATCCATATCTTTGTGGACAGCGTTTCTGGTCCTCTGACCTGTTTCTTAGTAACTATAGCAAGAAACCCAACAGAAGATTATTTGTATGTGGAAATACTTAAATGCTGTATAACCAACAAATTCTTAAATAACACACGTCCTGCTCTCCTTCCTTGATAAATCTATTTTTGTTTTTATGTATTTATTTATTTATGTTATGGCTGGCTCAGCCTGCCTGGGGGTGGGGCTGGCATAGCATGTGGTGCCGGGGATTGAACCACAGTCCCTGTGGTTGCCTAAGCTTGCCTAAGCAGGTGCTTTAGACCACCGAGCCATCTCTTGGGCTCCAATAAATCTATTTTTTGATCATGACAAAATAGAGACATAGGTAAAAGTATGTGATATTTGTGGTAAACTATCAAAGATGACTGATGAACTATTGCTGAATATGTCTGCATGCTACTTTGATGGGCTGGATAGGTAATAAAAGTCATAAATTATATTTATTTCGTGAAACTTAATTCTTACTTTCTCTTAGGTAAATTACTAATTATGTTGTTATAATCAAGGCTTTCACATAATTTGTGTTCTATTGAGAGTAATGACAAACTAGGCAACCTTTCTAACTTTAGAATGAGTATTATTAATTTAATATACAAAAAAAATAAACAAAATAATTTCAAAATAGGCTAGTAGGCCAGTAACAATAGTGAATATATTGAATATTGTTATCTTCATATTAGCTATTCAGAGTACAAGGTATAGGCATGAAAAATTGTCTAAACAGTGTTAGTTCAAACCTTTCTTTTCAATAAACTCAAAGAAACTAGTCGTATAGCTATCTTTATATATATATATATATTTTTTTTTTTCTCCCTTCTTTTCTCCTTTTTCAAATTCTAGTTTCTTCTTTTCATTTTTTTTTCTTTATGTCTTTGTGAGTTTATTACTTCTTTGGAGACAGGATTGAGGGAAATAGAAGTTTTAACTGAAAAATAAACTTTCCAGTTAACATAGCATCCCAGAAGTTTTAATTAAGTAATAGAAGATGGACGAAGATAGGTACTTGGTAGACTGCCATCCCCCTTTCCTCTCTGCTTCCATGACTTCCTGTTCCAAAGCACATTACTGTAGGGAAGAATAATATGTTACTTTTTCTTTATTGTGCTCATGAGTGATGCAAAGAGGAAAGGGTGTATCACCAGAGACTCCAAAGAATCAAGGCACCAAGCTGTGCATTCCATCTTTTCTGCTGAGCCACGTTCTGTAAGACCCAGGATAAAGGATGGTGCAGTCCTATGGATGCAATTTGTTTCCGGACTTTTTCCAGAGCCTTTCTGTCCAGTTGTCGCTGACGAATGACAAGGCAAGCAGAGATCAAGGCCACACCCACTACAGCCCCTTCAAATTTCCAGAATAAGCGTTGTTCCATTAGAGCTGAGCGGCAGCTTTTGAACTCATTCCGCTTAGATGCACTGCGTGTGATTTTCTCTATGTATCCTGTAGAACCACACTCGGGGATGGTTTTAGCCTGGAAAGTAGACACGGTGCACACTCTTCTGCCATCACAAACTCTTCCGCCAGCCAGCACGGCAAAGTAGAGGTGTTCCCCGACAGTTTTTCCTCCCGAATGGAGAGCTTCTGGCTGGGAGAGCTTGAAGGTGACAGCACACAGCAGCCAGCAAAAGTGATGGCCCCAGGCGAGGCCCCGCCTCCCCGTGATTGCAGGCGTGGAGCAGAGCGGTCAGGGTCTCACCTGTCACCACAGGAGCTGTTAGGCCAGCACTCATTCTGCAGGCCTGTTGGAAATTCCAGCCCAGGACGGCCAAATTCCAGGGTTGTCTATCAGGGCACAGGTTGTATCAGGACACCCCATGGCCACAGTGAGCAGAGCTCAGCTGCATTTATTGGTGAGGCGCTCCGCCCCGGGAGCCCAGGCCTATCTTCAGCTTACCTCAGCCGCTACACTCCGCGCGGCCATCTTGCCCGCGGAGGATGCTCTCCAATTCTAATTTCTCTTCTATTTTCAAAGGTTTGTTTCTTATTTACTCTTTCAGTTTCTCACACTAGGGAGACAATATGATATTTATACCTATGAGTATGGTTTATTACACTTATGAGTATGCTCTTAAGTTGCATCCCTTTACCTATAAAAGTTTATTCTTCTTTATGGATGAGTAATACTCCATTATATTAAAAACACATCTTTTTACTTCATTTCTAGAGCATTGGGGTTGTTTCCAAGATTTAGCTCTTAAATATTGTACTGCTCTAAACACGGGTGCCCATATATTGCTTGTGATATGGTGTTCTCAATTATTGTGGAAAAATACCCAGGAGGAATAGTTTGGTTGAATAGGACCTCTAATCCTAAATTTCTGAGGAATCTTTGTACTGATTCCCACAGTGGGCCAGTCTGCACTTCCACCAATAGTGGATGAAAGCTCCCCCCACCCCAGCTCTTCTTTCGTTTATTATCGGTTGAATTCTTGATGGTAGCCATTCCTTCTGCAGATGGAATCTCAGCATTGTTTTAATTTAAAGTTCTTGAATAACCAAGGATGGTGAACCTTTTTTTCCCCCTATATTTGCCACCTGTACTTCTTCATCTAAGAAGTACAGATTCATGCCTTCAATTATTGTCTCTACATGCCACAGGAGTGGAGCTGGCACCACGTGCTGGAGATTGAGCCCTGGTCCCTGTGTTTGCCTAAGTAGGCACTGTAATCTGCTGAGTGATCTGGTTGGCCCCTAGCACCATGTATTAGACAGTCTTTCTTTCAGTGACCCTATTTGGCTTCTTTTTTTAAATATAATTTTCTTTTTAATTTTTATTTATTTCAGAACTTTTATTTGTTTGTTTTTATGGCCGGCTCAGCCTGCCCTGAGGGCAGGGCTGCTGCAGCATGTGGTGCCGGGGATCAAACCGCAGTCCCTGCAGCCCCCTGCAGGCGCCTTAGACCACTGAGCCATCCTGCCGGGCCCTTGGCTTCTTTATTAAAGATAATGTGGCTTTGTATATTTGGAGTTGCATCTGCATCTTGTATTCTGTTCCACTGACTGACTGTAAGGTCTGGTTTTGCCAGTTTTATTACAGTACCTTATACTATAATTCTAGGTCAGGGATCATGATGCACCCTGACTTATCTTTGTTGCCCAGAATTGCTTCTGCTGTTCTAGGTCTATTCTAGTTCCAAATGAATTTTAGGAATGTTTTCTCTAGCTTTATGAGGTATACTAGGGCCCGGGAGGATGGCTCAGTGGTCTAAAGCGCCTGCTTAGGAAAGCTTGGGTGGCTTCAGGGACTGTGGTTTGATCCCCGGCACCACATGCTGCGCCAGCCCTGCCCTCAAGGCAGGCTGAGCCAGCCATAAAACTAAATAAACAAACAAAAGTTCTGAAACAAGAAAAAAATAAAATAAAAAATTCTGGAGGCTGAGGCAGGAGGATCGGTGCGAGTTCGAGACCAGCCTGGGCTACGGAAGTGAGCTCAAGGCCAGCTTCAACTGCATAGCGAGAACCTGTCTCAAAAAGACAAAAAAAAAAAAAAAAAAAAAAAAAAAAAAAAAAAAAAAAAAAAAAAAAAAAAAAAAAAAAAAAAAAAAAAAAAAAAAAAAAAAAAAAAAAAGAAATATGAGGTATACTAATTGTATGTTGATTGGGATTACATTAAATCTGTATAACAGGTGGACAACCCACTAGGGCCTTCCTCCTCCTCCTCTCTCTTTCCCCCAATAAATCTATTCTGCTCATAAAAAAATAAATTTGTATAGCAGTATGGGAATAGAGCCATCTTCACCATGTTGGTTCTGCCTATCCATAAGCATGGTATATCTTTCTGTTATTGATATCCTCTTCAACCTCCTAATTTTCAATGCATAGATATTTTACTTCTTTCATTAGATTGATTTCTAAGTATTTCATTTCTTGGATCCTATTATCAAGGTTGTGATTTCCCTGATTTCTCTATCTCTGCATTTATTGCTTATGTACAGGCAGTCTACTGATTTTTGAGTGTTGACTTTGTATCCTGCTATGCTACTAAATTTGCTTATTAATTTTAGAAATCTTTTGGCAGAGTTTTTGGAGTCTTCCATTTAGAGTATCATAATAATGACAATGCAAATAATAATTTAACTTTCTTTCCTAATCTTATTCCTTTCATTTCTTTCTCTTGCCTAAATGCTCTGTTTCTAGAACTATACCTAATAGATATAGTGATAATGGAGTCTTATCTTGTTTCTGATTTTAAATAGAGGTTTTCAGTTTTTGATGAGTGTCATGTTAGCTGTTGTTTGGCCATAGGTTTTTTATTTTTTTAAATCAGATTGAAGTAAAGACCATCTATTCCAATTTTCTGTAGGGCTAACATGATTGAGTGTTATATTTTGTCAAAAGTTTTTTTTTTCTGCATCTGTTGAGATGATCATGTGGTTTTTTTCTTTGGTTTAGTTAATATGGTGTGTTAAATGTGTTGATTCGCATATGTTGAACCATCTCTGGCATCCTTCTTATGAATCCTACTTGATCATGGTGTATAATCTTAGTGATTTTCTGCATTTTTTTGTGTGTGTTTTTGAGACAGGGTTTCGCTGTACAGTTCAGGTTGGCCTTGAGCTCGGGCTGGTCTTGAACTCTCACTGATCCTCCTACCTCAGCCTCCCGAGTGCTGGGATTACAGGCGTGTGCCACCACACCTGGCTGATTTTCTGCATTTTGTTTGATAATATTTTATTGAGCATTTTTTGCATCTATGTTCATTAGGGAGATTGGTCTATAGTTTTCTTTTTTAGTTCACTTCTTCTCTGGTTTTTGGAATCAGAGTAATACTTGCCTCTAGAAATGAGTTAGGGAATGCTTCTCTTTCAGTTTCCTTAGAGAAATTTAGAATTAGTGACTGACATTAGTTCTGCTTTAAATTTGTTACAGAATTCAACAATGAATGCATCAGTCCCTGGGTTTTTCTGTGTTAGTAAATTTTTTTAATTACATTTCAATTTCATTGGCAGATATTGGGTTATTTAGAATTTTTATATCTTCTTGATTTAATTTTGGCAATTTGTGTGTAGGAATATGTCCACATCTGTGTTTTCCAACTGATTACAATATATGTTTTCAAGCTGGGCATGGTGGTGCATGCCTGTAATCCCAGCACTTGGGAGGCTGAGACAGGAGGATCAGTGTGAGTTTGAGACCAGCCTGGGCTACAAAAGTGAGCTCAAGGCCAGCCTGAACTGCATGGTGAGACTCAAAAAGATAAAATAATAAATAAATAAATAAATAAACATTCTCTTTTTTTTTTGTCTTTTTGAGACAGGGTCTCGCTATGCAGTTCAGGCTAGCCTTGAGCTCACTTTTGTAGTCCAGGCTGGTCTCGAACTCGCACTGATCTTCCTGCCTCAGCCTCCCGAGTGCTGGGATTACAGGCGTGAGCCACCACGCCCGGCATAAATAAACATTCTCATAGTAGGTATTAATGATCTAATAGGATTTCTGTAGAATCTGTTCTGACTTCACTATTTTCATTCCTAGTTGCTTGAATTTGTTTTTTCCCTCTTTTTGATGATGTTAGATAATAGTTTCTCCTATTTATTTATTCCTTCAATTTATCTATTCTCCAATTTATTTATTCCTTCAAAGATTTTTTTTTTTTGCTTTAAACAATTTATTTAACTGAAATGGACTTACATTTGTTTCTTAAGTGACTTCCATTTATTTGGATACATCTTTTCCCAATGGAGATTTACAAGATCTTCAAGCCAATATAAATATTTTATAAATATTTGGGTATATACCTGCACAATACCTCAGCAATACTTTTCAGCAAGTAAACACTGAAGAGTAAAGACCAGACACAATTACTCACTGCAGTGAAAATCTGCTGAGATATGTTTGAGGTAAGAAGGCACCACATACCTCTTCAACTAAGAAAATCACCCTTACAACACAGGGCAATTTTATTTTTATACAGGATCTAGAACACTTAAGCTGTCAATTAGGCGGTGAATGGCAGAACTACATCCCAGTTTATGCCATGAATTCATAGGGAATAGGTTCCAACAACTCAGGTTCCTTCCCATTGGTCCTCACAAAGTGTGCTTCTCTGGGAGGGGAAGGCTGGCACTTCAGTTGAACCCAAGTACCTTTCTCTTTGGCTTCTTTCTTTTTCTGATCATTTTCCTTGACACGTTTCAAGAAGCTATCATGACTTTTTGAATGTTTAATATGCTCAATACGTACATTAATCCTCTTGGCAAGTATCTTGCCCTTAACTTGCTTGTTTACAACAATGCCAACAGCATGCTGGGTAACACTGTAGACTCTTCCTGTTTTGCCATGGTAACATTTGTGAGGCATTCCTTTTTGCACAGTTCCCATTCCCTTGATGTCTACAATGTCACCCTTTTTGTAGATTTTCATGTATGTGGCCAAAGGAACCACCCCATGTTTTCTAAAGGGCCTGGAGAACATATAACGGGTTCCCCTCCTCTTGCCCTTTGTGTTAGTCATTTTGACAAATTACTGGAAGATGGTGGTTCCGGCCGAAAGAAAGATTTTTTTTTTTTTTTTTTCACTACCAGGGATTGAACTCAGGACCCTGCACTTGCCAGGCAAGCTCTTATTCCACTGAGCTATCTCCCTGGCCCAAAAGAACTAACTTTTCAATTCATTTATCCTTTGTATTATTTACTTAATTTCAATTATATTCATTTCTGCTCCTAACCTTATAATTATCTCCCTCATAAGAGCTTTGGGTTTCATTTGTTCTTCTTTTTCTAGAAGTTTCAGGTTTAGCATTAGTTTTTTAATTAGAGCTCATTCTGTTTTCCTGCTGTGAGAGTTCATTGCTATAAATTTCCCTTGTAGGACTTTTTTTTTCTTGTGTTGCCTAAGTTCTGCTATATTGGCATTATCATTTAATTGTATACTGTTTGATTTCATCTTTAATTTTCTCTATGACCCATTGATTGTTCAGAAGGATGTTGTTTAATTTCCATGTGTTTATGTAGTTTTGTGGGCTCATTTTCTTTGATTTCCAGTTTCACTGTGCTATAGTCAGGTAATATAAATGGGATGATTTCAATTTCTCTACATGAAGATGTTTTGAGTACTAATATGTGGTCTGTTTTGGAGAATGTCTTGTGCAGCTGAGAAGAATATGTATTTGGATGCAGCAATCTACCATATCCATTTAATCACAGGGTTGGCTTAATTCCGGTATCTCTTTGTTGATTTTTTTTGTCTATTTGATCTATTTGTGAGAGTGGAGTATTGAGGTCCACCACTACAATTGCATTAGTGCTTATTTGGCTTTTTATGTCTGTTAACATTTGCTTCATATAGTTTGGTGCACCAGTGTTCATGCATATATATATTTATGATTGTTATCTCTTCTTGGATTTTTTCCTTGACAAGTATATGGTGACCATCTTGATCTATTTTGATCAGATTTGGCTTAAGTTGTACATGCTCCACGAATAGAATAGCAACCTCTGCATATTTTTTTTCCTGGATT
>PVJA010052008.1:0-12560 GCA_004027025.1 Myocastor coypus
CTCTCACCCAATACTGAAATTTCCAGAGAAATTTTCTAGGCCATCCAAGTCTAGTCCCTTTCAGTTATCCATAGATGAAATAGAACAATTATAACTTCTCAACCTCCCTAAATAATCCTAATGCACAGTCAGGACTGAGAATCAATAACTAAGGAGACCTCCTCCCTGTTTTGAGAAGTGAGCCCTGATGGATTCCCGTCATTACAGGATTACACAATCAAGACCAAGAAATTTCAAGCAGACTAAGCAAGAAATGCCTTTGCTTTGAGTAATTTTAGCCAATTATCACACATCCACAGCTCTGATGTTGAGTCCTGGGAAAGAACAAATCTAATAAGTGGAGGAAAAAATAAGAAAGGACCTTTGGTCAGCCTCATTCTGTATAAGGAATCCACCCAAAGCACCCCCCCCCCAAAGATGAGGGTTTATTTTAATTCTGTGCTGAAGCTCAAGAGGCAAAATTCCAAAGGGTGGTGCTTTTGGTACTGAGATGCTCCCAGTGAAAGAAAACTAGAAGGCCTTTGTGGCTGCCCCCAAAACAAAATTTCTCTAATCTTCCTTTGTTTTTCCCCCAAGTCCAGGGAAGAGCTCTCTCTCAAGTTCCCCCAACTGGAGGAAATCTTCCAAAGGAAATACAACTGTCTTAAACCTCCTCCCTGAAATCTCATTAGCCTGGGAAGATTAAACATACATTATAGCAAAGAAAACAGTAACATCACCTAGACAGACTTGGTCACAATTTATTTATTGACTTTTCTTCTGCTTCCTGAGAAAATTGACTACAAACTATTATGTATTCTTTGGACCCATTCATTCCCCCCACCAAAAAAAAAAAAAAAAAATCTAGTTACACTCCTCTAAAACTGCTTACAGATCCCTTCCTCCCGAAGATGGTGCTTAAGCCCCTCTGGCCCATCTTTGAGTTTCATATTTTGGATCGCCCCCATGCATATACATGCATTGAATAATTTATATGTTTTTCCCCTTGTTCATCTATCTGTTGCCAATTTGTTTCAAGAAAAACAGGAACTTTCAGCAAAAAAAGAAATTCCTTTCTCCTCCATATCTACATAAGCACCTGAGCTAAATGTGCACAATGAGATGATTCTAGAGACAAGCTCATCCTTCTGCCTTCCTCCTGAGCCTATATCTGAAGCCTTGCCACAATGGCATCTGAACTGCTTACCCTTGTAGCCTATTCCACACCTTTTCCCCAGTACCACATCACACCCTGCCCACATGTGGGAAAGCTGAGCAGTTGGATCTCCACTCGGGACCCAGGATAGGTGCAGAGATTCAGGGCACAAGCATGGAGTCAGGCAGAGCAGACCAGAATCCCAACTCTGCCTCTCAAAAGCACAGGCAAGATACTACTTACCTGCATTGGGTAGCGGCCTTTTAATTTGTAAAATAGACATAACAACACCCATAAGGTTTTCAAGAGGGGTAAATGAGTTTCTGAAGTACTTAACATGGGGCCAGGCATGAGACAAACCTTTAATGAATGATAGTTATTAATATTAGTATATGGGGCCCAGTGGGATGGCTCAGCGGTCTAAAGTGCCTGCTTAGGAAAGCTTGGGCGGCTTCAGGGACCATGGTTCGATCCCCGGCACCACATGCTGCACCAGCCCTGCCCTCGGGGTGGGCTGAGCCGGCCATAAAAATGAGTGAATAAACAAGGATTCTGAAACAAGAAAAAATAAAATAAAATAAAATAATTTAATATTAGTATATGGTTCATATCTGAGGAACAGCACGTTGTACATTGCAAAATGCTCTATAATTATGGCTTCTAGTTAAATGCACAACCTAAAGGAAAAACATCTGGGAATTTTCTCTGGCTGGGAGGAAACACTAATTTCAAATGAAAAATCTGTGCTAAACCATTGTACCTTGAAAGGGACTCCAATATATTTTCAACATTATGTATTCTTTTAACAAAAGAGCACACACTAATCAAAGTTAGATTTTACTTATTTTAAAATACCTGTGTGTTTTTAAATCCCCACCAATAAACCATGTCCACTGGATTACCCAATATTTCACTGCATGCTTCAATAATCGTTACACATTAATCAACCACCCCGAGTTTGTCCGTCTGTATTTATTATGCTTGCATTTTATTATTCCCTTGGTAAAGCTTCTGTTTGAAAGACTTTGCAGAACAACTCAATCACAGAAGTGTTCTTCTAGGTGACACCAAAAATATAAGGTTTTAATCCAGTGGTGAAATAATTTTAATTATAAAAACAAAACCATGAAATGGAATCCCAGTGACAGTTAAACAAATCTGTAATTATCCAGCCTGTTTGTAAATCCCTTCTGTTTCCTTTCTCATTCAATTTGCAAACCCGGATGTCATCTCATTAAATCAACAGCTCAGATGTTCCCACAAACGCCTTCCACCAAATACACACCTCTTTCCACCTCCCTCCCAGCATCTAAGCCTCTCTTACACAGCGGCAACATCAAATTAAAGCAGAGGAAAAAGCAAATAGGAAATCAGGTAGCCGAAGCAAAAGTAAGCAATTGCAGCTGGAGCTTCAGCCCAACAGTGCCCAGGTGTCAAAAGGAGATTATGTGAACGTGAGCGCTGTGTTGCATATGTGTGTGTGTGTGTGTGTGTGTGTGTGTGTGTGTATGTGCACGCGCGCGTGTGCGCGCATGTGCGTGCAATTCAATAATTATTGAATTCTCCCCATTTGCTAGGTTTATTCCCAGCACTAACTCACATGCCTAACATATATCAATTTTAATAAGTGTTTATGAAATTAAATCACATACCATAATAGCCCTCGCATGATGCTATGATCCCATTTAGCATCTGCAGTGTAGAATTTGATCTAGTAATTAAAAGCCCTAACATTATGCTTTGTGGAAGTCCAAGGACCACTTAGATTAGATAACATGAGCTTCCTGGAAAAGTTCCTATATGTCATCCACTCATGCTCATCTTCACCCTCATCCCAAGAGTTTGCAAATGTTTATGCAAGAGATGAGAATGGAGGGCGAACATGAGAAGGAAAAGGGAGGAGAGAGCGCTGAGAACAAGCCAACGTTCTCACTTTCCTGAAGCCCGTGACTCTACGGATTGAGTGGTGTCTGCAGTCGCCAGCTGTAAGCTCTCACACCCCTCCTAGCTGGGCCCACAGGCAAGAGTCAGAGTCTGTCCTGGCAATGGCTTCCAACAGCAGGAAATAATACAGGGAGGAGCTATGAGGAGTCCTGATCTCAGAGGCTCCAGGGAGTCAGAGGATATCATAAAAGAAATAAATTCCTGGTGAATAAATAAGGAACTGATCCCAACCAGAGTTATTTTAAAAATACATCTGCTATTGGAAAAAAGAAGTTAATCTAACATCTTTCTCACAGTAGTGACTTGTTCCATGGAAGTTTTAGGTGTCATTCCTGGTGATGCCACACCCAACTACACAGCTGGAGCTGGTCCTTGTCCTCCATATGGGACTCATACAAAAACTCAAAGCCACTGTATCATCTGCTTGTCCATTTAATTATTGGGCGCTTTTTTTTTTACTTTTAATAATCTTTTATTCTCACCATCTGGAATTGGCATCTGAGAGAGGTTAGTTTTTAATATCTTCCTCTGAGTTGGTAAAATTGGATGAATTTCTCTGGGATTGGAATTAAATTCTGGGAAGATATTTTTTAATCATAGACCCAAACACCTCTGAAATTTTAATGACCAGGGGAATTGTACTAAAAACTGGAGGGATCCAGTTGGATTTGGTCTTTTGGACTTCTTTGAGAACGCCACAAATAAGTCTTCTCCTTGTTGTTAGGAAACAGATGGGTGCTTATTCTCCCTAAAAGGACTCCATTTGTATTGGTTTATGAGCCCATTATTTGCCTAAAAACCTGACCAGAACTTTAGAAATAAAGTATGGATGAGGTATGATTCTTACCAGCACAGAGACCAGGGCATAGGAAGGTGTAGCTCTGGCCTCAGGCTGACAAGGAGAGAACGAATGTGGCCGGAAGTGGAAGAGCTGCAAGAGGAGGCTGTGTGCTAGGAGAGTTACTCTGGCAACAGGAGACAGGGTGGGTGAGAGTGGTCAGGATGGAGCCTCAGCTAGAAAGCCAAGCACCAATGGATTGAAGTCTGGTGGAGAGGAAGGAGTAGAAAGAAAGTGCAGCACCTCCCCGGGAAGGTGTTCTGATACAACAACTGGGCCTTAGATAGATAAGTGATGAGATAAAGGTGGACCAACAAGCGAACCTCAGTCAATGCTAGAAATAGGAAGAGTTAAAGCGAGTAGTTTTCTTGGTCCACTTTGGCTGCTGTAACAAAGCCCGACAGCCCAGATGCCTTATAAGCAATTAAAATTGATTTCCTACAGTCTGGAAATCTGGGGCCAGAGTGCCAGCACCATGGGATTCTGCTGAAGGTCCTCTTCCCAGCTGCATCCGTGTTAGGTCTTCACATGGGCGAGGAGAGTGAGCACTCTCGGGGGTTACTAATTGTTCTCCCGAGGGCTTTATCTTCGTGACTCAATTATGATCCAAAGGCCACACCTCTTAATGCCATCGTGCTGAAGGTTAAGAGTCCATCCTTATGGAGAGAGGAACACAAACACAGTCAATTGCATGGGCTGGAAGGGCTCTGATGGGCTGGACTCTAGAAGCACCTGAGAAACAGCAGGACCACCAGGTCCCAGCTCCCCTGTGGTAAGCGCACACTCCTGCCACAACCCCAGTGGAACTTCATTTCCTCCACAAAGTCCTACAGAAACAACTACTTCCTAAAAGGAGAGTCAGGTCTGCTCTGAAAAAGTTTTGCATGTAACAGACACCAAGCTGCCCGATTTCCTCAGACTTTTGAATTCATGATTTTCAAGACAGATTTCTTCAGCAACATCAGGTTTGCCCTGAGGAAGAAAACCAAAGATGTGTATACTCTGAAGATGGTGCCAAAGAAAGGCTGCTGGCTACAAAGAGCCACCGTATGGGAGAAGTGGTAGACTGTTCTCTGTTGCTTCAGAGGGGCCAAAGAAAGAAAAAAGGGCAGAACCTGCAGGGCGCAGGTGTCCACTCATCCCAAGGCGGACGTTTTCTATAGTTAGGGTTTCAACTGAGCCTCTCAGAGTAACTTGCTTCCTGGTTTTTTTGAATAGTCATAGAATTGCTAACTTCATAGATTACAGAGCCAAACTTCTTCATTTCACAGAAAGCAGAATTTACAGGTATACTATACAGCATCACTCTGCTGGAGGTTAGACTGCAGGCATCTACACTGAAGAGGGCACCGCCTGAGATGAACTTTGAAACCTCTTCCAGCTCACAAGCCTGCACCTTCCACAAGGTTGTTCACAGCGCAAGCAGGGAGGGAGAGGGCCGTGGAGGCTAAGAACACTGGCTTTGCTCCCAGACAGGGACAAATACCTGAACCCCACCACCCACCGACTTGGACCACCTGGCACCTAGCTATCTTACACTTGTCTTGCTTCTTCACAAAGGAGGCAACATCTGAGGTGGCTCCCAAGAGATGAACGCAAATTAATGAGAGTCTGGGAAAGTCCAGTGTCATGGAGATGGGACCAAGGTCATGGAGAACATCAGTGAAGAGCTTGTGGCCAGTCATAAAGAATGATGGTATCTAGTGATGTTGATCTGCTTTTATTTCATCAACAGTGGAGTGGCATCAACCATTAGGGATGCTGTGTGATAGATTTAGGGAGTTTCTTTGCTAAGTATATTTTGCCTTCAAACTGACCCTGGTCTCATAGTAAATTCAAACATCTGTTCAATATAGTGATTCATTAATTGGAGAGACTACTTATACAAGTTTGGGTCCCCAAATACTTGACTAATGGCTGACAGCACAAATGATGCATATCTCATGTGACATCAGGTATATTCATACATACTTGTTAGAGAATAGCTCATGCCACTAGTACTTATTTAATGAACACCTTCTGTATTCAGGCCCACTGTATGAGTCACTGTGTGGCAAAAATGACAAATGAAGCCCCTGTCACATATTCTAATAAAAGCAGGTATAAATCTAGATATGGTGACACACACCTGTATTCCCAGCTACTCAGGAAGTTTATATGGGATAATAAGTTTGAGGCCAGCCTGGAAAACTAGAAAGACCATGTCTCAAAATAAAAGTGTCAAGATGAGCTGGAGATGTAGCTCAGTTGTAGACCGGTTGCCCAGCACACATGAAGCTACAGGCTCCATCCCCAGCTCTACGAAAAGAAAGGAAAGTGGGGGAAGCATGGGGTAAGTACAGAGACAACAATTACGGACAAAGCCAAAAGGAAGACAGAAAAACGGAATGGGATGGAGAATAGAAACATGGCAAAAGCGTGATGGTCACTTTGGGGGACACTTTTGCTGATTCTAGGATGACTCTAAGATCCTTGGCCATCCAAAGATTAAAGAAAAGGTGTCCAGACACAGGCAGCACTGTGCATGCGGTGGGAGTCAGTTTTGAGATTTGAGAGCAGGAAGAAGTGTGGTCTGGCAAGAGGAATGCCAGGGGCTGGGAAGATAGCTCAGTAGAATAAGCGCTTGCCTGGCAAGCACAAGGGCCTGAGTTCAATCCCTAGTCCCGTAAAAGAAAAAAAAAAACCTAACAGAGAACTGCCAGAAGGGAGACGAGAGCTGCTGCATTTCGTGCCTTGTAGGCCGGAATTCAAAGTGTGGAAGCCATGCTGACTGCTGTTAGCATGAGGCTTAAGCCTGTCATTGGAGAGATGTTTGTCATACCTTTCACAAGACAAGAACAGAGTCAGATGAGATGGCAGTGTGTCCCAGTAACATAGACGACAGATGGCAGCTACTAGTTAAGGAAGAAGCCATGCAGAGAGTGAGGAGTGGTAGATTTGGGGAGAGATTTTTCAAGAGAGGATCACAGGGTGATGACAGACAGTTCACGGACTTGGGGCATGCAGAGAATAAGAAATGAGGCTACATAAGTGACAAATAAGGAGGTTGCGGTCAGCAAGAGGGGGACATTAGGAAAGGGCCAGTTTGGTGCAAGGGGCTGAGATCAAGAGTTCCATTTCAAGTGCTTCAATTTTGCAGTGCCTAGGAGACATCTAGGTGGAGATTTCTGTTATGTGTAGCCAGGATTAGGCATCATCTTGTGTCTATTAAATTATAATCAGAATGACCTAGGAACCGAGGAAAGCTAAATCATTTCTCAATCTTGACAGTTGTCTTCCCGAGGCTTATGAGCTGTTCAGGTATAATGAACACAGCCCACTGGAATGCTGGGCTTGCCTGCATGTTCTTGCTCCGCTTGCTTACGGTTTTCCTCTCATCCTTCCTTCAAAGCCTCTGAGCTGCATGGCAACCCAGGGAGGCTCCCACTGAAACAGAGATGAGTGCTCTCCACCTAGCAGCTGGGGTTGGCATGTGGGCCGCCGGCAGATTGTTTCTCACTCTTGGAATCCTGGGGGAAAGCCTGGGGAGCAGAAGCCTGACCCAGGAGCGAGTCATCGCTAAGCATCAGATGCGGTACTCCTTGCAGCTGGATACCCCCGCGGCCTATCAAGGTCCTTAGGGAACCATGCACACTGGAAAGCTGAATGGAGAATTACACTCTTTGGTTTGCCCTTAAAAGTTTATGCAAATAAACAGTGTGTTGTGGAGAAGTCTGGGCTCACAAGAGAGAAAACAAGGCTGAAAACAAGGGAAAAATCATGAAAGAAAATTATAAAATCTGCACCACATCCTTAGCTACTCCAGTACACCTACCCAGATTCACTCAATCCCCTCTCTCTGAACTCTCTTTATTCTTGTTTTACCTTTTCTCCCTTCCTTCCTTCCTTCCTTCCTTCCTTCCTCCTCCTCCTCCCTTCTTTCCTCCTTTCTTCCCTTTCTTCCTCCTTGTTTGGAGGCCAGCAGCCTTGTTTTATGGACTTGATGAGTTTTTCAAGTGTTTGCTAATGAGCAGATCACATCCTCCCATGCGTCAGGCTCTGCTGCTCAGGGACAGGAAGGGTGGGCAGGACCCCATCTAACCCCGCCAGGGACAATCCCTGAGCATACTGCCAGCTTCTGACAGGCTAATAAATAGCACCCCTGGGCCCCACTGGGGTTCTGTCACAGCTCAGAGGCAGACACAGGGCTATATGGATGCAGATCACAGTAGAAAACTCTGTCTGAGGGCTTGGCTTTGCTGTGGTTGACAAGCACAGCTGCACGACGACAGACTCCTCCTTGGAGAGCAAATCCATGGGGTTTTCCTCATAACTGAGAACAAATGAAACACTGTCACTAGCAAAGGCAGGCAGAGCTGTAGGGGAAGCTGAAGAGCGCCCACCCTACCCTTCTGCCGGATTCAACAACTAAGACAGTCCTCCTCTGGGGGCAAGTGATACGGGGCTGAGGCGATCCTTCAGGGAAACCCCGCCATCCTGAAGACACCATCAGGAGTGGAGAGCTGTGTCCTCCCCTGCAGGAGGAGGAGTCTCAATGCCCTGCCAAAAGAATCTCTAGCATGCGAAGAGAAATATGTGTGCAAATGCGGGGGCAGTGGCCCCTCCTGTGGTAAGGCTGGCTCTTCTCTGAGCTCGCCTCATTACCATCACTGGGGCATGCCTGTCACCCCCGGCACTTGGGAGGCTGACGCAAGAGGCTGACGGCAAGCTCAAGGCCAGCCTGGGCTACACAGTGTGACTGCCTCAAAAAACAAAGCTACAACAAAAAAAAATTTGTATCATCCATCTCAGAAACTGCGCCAAAGGCACCGGAAGGCATTTAGAACCGAGCTCGAACATTTCTTTGCAAGACTCTCACCAGGCCTCAACATCCTGTGATTTGAAGTCCAAACACTTTAGGCTGGTGTGACAGAGTCTGCTGGCTTCTCCCCCAAACGCATTCTCTTATTTTCTTTAAACACAGTCCGATTTCAGTTCTCCCTGGGAACCAGTCTTCTGAGCGAGAGACCGTACTTCCCAGCTTTCTGGGTAGAATGTCCAGCCAATGTCATGAGAGAAAGAGTGGCGGAAGCAACAAAGAGGTCCTCGCCAGCAGGAAAGCTGCCTGCCGCCTGCCCTCCGCAGCCTC
Source organism: Myocastor coypus (assembly GCA_004027025.1). Classification (NCBI taxonomy): domain Eukaryota; kingdom Metazoa; phylum Chordata; class Mammalia; order Rodentia; family Myocastoridae; genus Myocastor; species Myocastor coypus. The sequence continues at coordinate 9,046 of PVJA010052008.1, forward strand.
TCTCTTCCTCCTGTGACCAGAATAGGGAAGCACTAGAGGGGAGCCAGGCGCAGCCATGCAGACCGTATCTGAGGGAAGCTCAGCGCAGCAAAATGAAAGGGATGAGAACTGCAGGATGACTCTGTGCAGTGGTCAGTGGCCTCCCTGGGCCCCCTACACCTTAGTGATCTACCGTTTCTATCAAGGTAACCAAGCCGGTGCGCCGACACCACTACACAAGAATCTGTGACTGTACGTAGGCGTGCTAGTGCCCTCGCCAGCCCTCCGCAAATCTGCTGACGCTCCCTCCCGCTTGCCACACGCATCCTCGCACTGTGCCTTTGACAAGTTCTGCCCTGGGAATGTCCTCCTGTCCTGCTCATCTCTCCTTCCTCCAGCCAAGCTCACGCGGCCATCAGTGTCTAATTCATACTGACCTCATGTCATTCACTCAGCAAATAGCTAATAAGCACTTACTGTGCGCTGAGTACTGTGCACCTCCTCGCTATGGTCGAAGAGCGGCTACTGCTGAGCACCAGCTGCTACATGCAACTGGCCTGCCGCTTAGTGTAACATCGCTATTTGGAGTTCCTGCTCTGAGCCCTGCCCACCACGTTATATTCCTAGGCACCATCTATATCCAAATTAAGGCTGAAAGCATTCCCTAGGTAATAAAGATTTGGGCTAAACTGTGTCCTAAACCAAGTGGGCAGTCTTTAAATTCCCAAAATTCCCCAAGGGGCAGGAATGACTACTATTCATGACAGCCTCCCCAATAATGGTTTGTGCTAATGAGGTCACTCAGGCGGGCTCCTAGATAGCTTTGATAACAAGACGATTGAGGATTCTGGCTGGCCATGCGATAGACCACTGTGTGATTGGAGATTCGGTGCTCTGTGCCTTGAGATAGCACAGCTCCTGGGGACAGAAAGTGGCTGGAGGTTTTAAGTTCAATTATGATTTGATGAATCATGCCTACATAATGACATCCAGCTCAGACCTCTGGCCACTGAAGCCCTGATGAGCTTCCTGGAGGTGACACTCTGCATACTGTCATACTAACATGCAGAGAAGAGCTATATCGTCACCCCACAGAGAAAGGACATGGAAGCTTCCTACCCGGGGCTTTCCCTGATCTTACCTACACTTCTCTTTGGGGAGCTGATTCTAATTTGTGTCCCTTGGGGCGTAATAAAACTGTAGTTGGCACATATAGCATTTTTTGAGTTCCGTGAGTCCTTCTAGCAGTTATCAGCACTGACTCCATATTTATAGCCAGCTGGTCAGAAATGAGCATGGCCTGAACTTGCCACTGGTTCCCTCAGGGAAAGGAATGTGCCTTCAGTCCTGGAGGGTCCAACTTCCTAGCTTGCCTCGTCGGTCACTCTGAGTGAAAAGGAATTGTGTTGGACTGTGTGTAAAATATATAGGATATATTAATGCTAATCTACATAACTAATAAAACTTCTATGATTTTACGCAGTATTTAAACTTATTAAATTATTACAAAGTGACACAACAAGACTAAGTTTAGTAACTAAATAAGAGAACACTTGCATAGGCAGATTGAAATATTATTAGTCATTAATGATGCCCTTTACTCATAGAGTCACTGGGGCTTGTCAGATACCTGATGCCCATGAGTGTCCACTCAGCTGACTGCAGGGGATGGGTGAAAAAGGCCGAGTTAGTTATCATTGTGACCTCTCTCTCCTACAGAGTCCCCTTGTCACCTATGCAGTCTCCATTTGAGTTGTAGAAAGCATCACTAAAAATCACACAATAATGCTGACAGATTGCAACTGTGGGGGCCACATTACTAGCTGTTCAAGGCCATCTATAGGCCACAGGATGGATCCCAAAATTGGAAACTTTGGCTTGATTCTGGGTAGTTTGGCCTAGCAGTACGATACTAGTACCAGTTCAGATATACACTGACTGGGGCACAAAAATGCTTGCCTAGGCAAGTGCAAGGAGCAGGGTTTGATCCCTGGTACCACATGCCATGGTTGTCCTACCCCAGACATACCAAGCTGGCCACCAAGACTGGGCATAGTAGCACATGCCTGTAACCCCAGCACAGGAAGCTGAAACAGGAGGATCACTGTGAATCTGAGCTGCATAGTGAGACCCTGTATCAAATACATAAAATTACATATATATATATACTGATTGATTGATTGTCAACTGCATGTCAGACACCCAACTGAGTGTTTGGTAAAACATAATTTAATTGCAATTCTTTTCCTCAAAGAGCTTGAAACCCTACAAAAGGAAATTTCAATATGACGCAGTGATTTCCCGTACAGTCAGAATGCTATCGAAGGGGTAGGAAGATGATGGTTCAAAACAATTTCCTTAGTGAAATGGCCTCTGCATTGGTTTTTTAAAGATGAATAACTGTTTGCCTCACGGACAAAGAGAAAAGGACACTACTCAGTGGAGACCGTATGTGCAAGGTCAGTGGTTTGAAAAAGTACCAGTTCCAACAGAGCTAAACTTATTTAGATTGTTGCTGCAGAGTATGGGGGTGGAAGAGGGTGATGGAATTTGATAGGCCTGGAGCGGTAGGAAGAATCCTCATGGTCCCTACTGAGCAGCAGGGACTTGTCCCTGAAAGTCTCTCAAAGCAGAGACTGAGAGGCAGTCAGAAGTGTTAACAAATAACCCATGCTGCGAAGGTATAATGAGAAAGAAGAAACATGAGTAGACTTCCATGTTGAATAACTGCGATGGGCTTTCTGTATCTGGAAAAAAAAAATGAGCTAGGTTATTGAGAGCCAATCTTCCAGCTGATGTCAAAGAAAAGTGACAGATAAAATTATAAAAACAAAAGCACCTTTAAAACCCAGGACCAGGGCGAAGCTCAGTGGTGGTGTACTTGCCGGTCACATGCATGACTCTGGGTCTGGTCCTTGGAGAAATAAAAATTAATGGAAGAGCTGGCATATCAAGGTTAAATTCCAATGCTAATTTTTAAGTGAAACCTTACAATGGCATAGATAACGCAGAGACAGCATCTACAAAACTGCCTCTGATTTGAGAGCATTTTCTAGTAATGCAGTGCCCATGAGCAGGTGGAGAGAGAGAAAGAAAGTTTAAGTTCACTGAAGGAGATCTTAGAGGATCTTTGCCACACTGAGCAGAGACCAAAAGGAGCTGTATTCTCATCTGGAGCAAGTAAACTTCCCCCTGCTTCTCCATGCAGAAACCCAGGAAACCTCACAAAAAGGCTCTTTGGATTATGACCAAACGGCAGAAGAAATAAGAAAAGAGAGAGCAACTATTCTTTAGGTGTAGGGCCAAAAAATCCCTCTTACAGACACATGTGTCATTCTATAGACTCTAGACTGTGGAGCAGAGGCTCTCAAGCCCTGAACTTGCTCTGAATGTTTCAGTTGATGGTGACTCAAAAGGAGGTGTACTCTTCTTCAGTCTCTGAGGCTGCTGTCAAGTTGCTCAAAAGCAGTGATGAACAAGTAGAGGTAGCCAGGCAAAGCAGAACCAAGAACCATCAGAAATTACACAACATAGCC
>PVJA010052009.1:0-12593 GCA_004027025.1 Myocastor coypus
AAAAAAAAAAAAAAAAAAAAAAAAAAAAAAAAAATATATAATATATATATATATATATATATATATATATATATATATATATATATATTTATAAAACCTCTATAAGTAACTCTGAGGTTTATTCAGCTATACCCACCCCTACCCCCTCAAAAAGAACCTCAGCTACAAGTCATACGCCCAGCTCTAGAGGCTGATCTCCGCACAATGGCAATTCTCCACTGAGAGAAACAAACTCTAGAAGGCTATCCTGCTGCAGTCCATTCAGCCTCCCATAGGTAATGACGTGTGGCCAGGCTGGGACCAAGGCTAAGAGTAAGCGCACGGAAACAAGCCAGGGAACTGAGCAGGGTGTGTAGGCAGCCCTCGGAGAGGGGCCAGGGTGTGTACGTCTGTCTTCCCAAAGCCACTTGACTCTTTCAAGCCTGATTCAAACCCTTCCCGTTTCTCCTAGTTCAGTTTCTCATTGATTCTTCAGCAACAGCTATTTTAGATAATCCCTATGCATTTATTCATCTGTAGACATTGCTTCAAAACTAAGCTCTTCAAGGAAGAAATGAATTCCACTAATATATAAGGAACATTACCCAGGGGGCTAGAGAGATAGCACCATGGCACAAGTGCCTGCATGGCAAGTGCAAGGTCATGAGTTTGAACCCCAGTCCCGCCAAAAAAAAAAAAGAAAAAAAAAAAGGAACATTACCTAGTGGCAACTATTGAATGAAAGACAAATGGTAGCTACCTGGAGCTAATTATTTATATATATATATATATATATATATATATATATGGTTTTTTGCAGTATTAGGGATTGAACTTAGGACCCCATGCTTGCCAGGTAAGCGCTTATTCTACTGAGCTATCTCCCCTTACATATTTTATTTGGATATAATACTTTATGATTTGTTAAGAAAATACCAATATAGGACAAAATTATGCTGTCTGGTGCACAGCTACTCTTAAGTTTTAACTATCTGAAGATCTACTGCAAGTATACCTATAAACAAAACAAAAGTATTTTCTTTTTTCTATATTGTCAGAGCAAAATACACATTTGGGCTGGAGGTGGTGGCTTATACCTATAACCCCAGCACTTGGCAGAGGCAGGAAGGAGGCTTACAAAAGAGTTTATACAGGGAAAAATATAAGTAATATGAAAAAAATACATCACTAGTTTTCAAAAATGCAGGTTTAAGTTTTTTTTTTTTTTTTGAGACAAGGTCTCACTGTGCAGTTCAGGCTGGCCTTGAGCTCACTTTTGTAGCCCAGGCTGGTCTCGAACTTGCACTGACCCTCCTGCCTCAGCCTCCCGAGTGCTGGGATTGCAGGTGTGCGCCACAACACCCGGCTTTCTTCTTTTATGTCTTTGGTCCAGGGTCTTACTAAGCAGCTCAGACTCATAGTGATCATTCTGTTTTCAGCCTCTCCAGTGCTTGGGATTACAGGTGTGCGCCACCATATACAGACTTTGTCGCCAGCTCAGTGCAGCCGTGCCATGCAAGATCAGGAACAGAACCCTGGTCCCTGCACTTGCCAAAGCAGGCAGACTAAAATTTGTTAAATCTACCAAATACACTAACTAGCTGATGAGTTACAAAGCTATAGTAAAAGTATTACAAAACTTTAAAAAGAAGAATGAATTTAGGACAGGGTGTATAGGGTATATAGGGTCTCACCAGGTAGATGAGACTTATAGTGATTCTCCCGTTTCCAGCCTCCTAAGCACTGGGATTACAAGTGTGCCACCCAGCCCAGTCTGGAGCAGCATGTGATGCTGGGGATTGAACCCTGATCCCTGTACTTGCCTAAGCAGGCACTTAGTCCACTGAGCTATCTTGCTGGCCCTGATAACATTTTTTTAATAACTTCATTTATTTGTTTATCTTTTTTGTTAAACTAACTCTCTCTCTCTCTCTCTCTCTCTCTCTCTCTCTCTCTCTGTCTTTCTTTCTTTCTTTCTATTATGGCTGACTCTGCCTGTCCTGGGAGTGGGGCTGGTGCAGCCTATGGTGCCAGGGATTGAACCATGGTCTCTGCAGTTGCCTAAGCTTAACTAAGCAGGCGCTTTTAGAACACTGAGCCATCTTGCTGGCCCCTGATAACATTTTAAAAGTCCATCACTGGCTTAAAGGTAGAACAGCAATAATGATTGTTTTATTTTTTTATTTTTATTTATTTATTTATTTTTGTCTTTTTGAGACAGGGTCTCACTATGCAGTTGAGGCTGGTCCTGAGCTCACTTTTGTAGCCCAGGCTGGTCTCGAACTCACATCAATCCTCCTGCCTCAGCCTCCCGAGTGCTGGGATTACAGGCGTGAGCCACCACGCCCGGCTAATAATGATTGTTTTAAAAGCTCCCAAGTAAAGAAAAGAGAAAAAGTCATTCCACTTGATTATGAGCACCTCTTCTGGTTCCTGCTGTACCGCACGGGGCCATGCACTGGGATGCGCAGGAGCCCTTCCTAGCTGAACTGCAGCCCACATGGGAGACCGCACTGTGCAGCTTCCTATAGGCTGGTCCAAGCAGCAAGCGGGACTACAGCTGTTTGGACCAAGAATTTCTGAAAGTGTCTATAATTTTGTGAGCATGAAGTCACATACTTCAAATGCACTTAGTTCACTTATCAAAACCTGGGAAAAGCCGGGCGTGGTGGCTCACGCCTGTGATCCCAGTCTTGGGAGGCTGAGGCAGGAGGATCAGTGCGAGTTCGAGACCAGCCTGGGCTACAAAAGTGAGTTTAAGGCCAGCCTGAACTGCATAGCGTGACCCTGTCTCAAAAAAAAAACCAAAAAAACAAAAAAACCTGGGAAAGAGCATTTCTTACACATTTTGACTTTTTTTTTTTTTTTTTTGTCTTTTTGAGACAGGGTCTCACTGTACAGTTCAGGGTGGCCTTGAGCTCAGTTTTGTAGCCCAGGCTGGTCTTGAACTCTCACCGATCCTCCTGCCTCAGCCTCCCCAGTGCTGGGATTATAGGCGTGCGCCACCACGCCCGGCTATCATTTTGACCATATTTTAATTGATTAATTTTTTTGTCTTTTTTGAGACAGGGTTTTGCTATGCAGTTTAGGCTGGCCTTGGACTCAGTTTGTAACCCAGGCTGGCCTCCAATTTATAGGAATCCTCCTGCTTCAGCCTCCCAAGAGCTGAAATTATAGGCATGTGCCACCATACCCAGCTTGATCATATTTAAAGATGTCCAAAGGTCAGGCCAGGAATCAGGTGCACATTTGCAATCACAGCACTCAGGAAGCCAAACAGGAAAGCCACCATGAGTTCAAGGTCACCCTGTGCTAGTTAGTTCAAGGTCAGATGGAACTATGAAGACCCTTCTACAACCTGTTTCAATTATCTCCCCTCAAAAAAAGAAAAAAAAAAAAGGAATTGTTACTTTTACTTTCCTGAAGTACACATTTATTTTATTTTATTTTATTTATTTTTTGTTTCAGAACCTTTGTTTGTTTATTCACTCATTTTCATGGCCGGCTCAGCCCGCCCCAAGGGCAGGGCTGGCGCAGCACGTTGTGCCAGGGATCGAACCGCGGTCCCTGAAGCTGCCCAAGCTTCCCCAAGCAGGTGCTTTAGACCGCTGAGCCATCCCGCTGGGCCCCTGAAGTACACATTTTTATACAGGAAATTTATACTTATAATAAAATAAAGTCCAGCACCACGTAAGCACCCGGAGTAGAAGCCCTTGCAGCTCCTGCCTACGCTTTTCCATACCGGGTACATCCCAGGACGTGGGCCACTCTGCAGTCTCGAGTCCGGGGCTGGGAGATGGTCAGCGATCTGCGGCTCAGATCCAAAGTCTTTCATCTTTTGAAGCTGCTCTTTCTGTTCCCTGTAAACAAACAAAATTGCCACTGTATATAAAGCATGGATATACCATTCCCAAATAACTATGATGAATGTCAAATTTAAAAAGAGGACCTAAAAACTTTTTTTTTCTAAAACCCCCAGCAGTGACCAAACTTCCTCTGAGATAATATTTGCTTGCTTTTATGTAGGTAATCTCACTAGTCATCTAAGATCTATAAATAAAGTATTGACAATTTTTAAGGACATATTTTACAATCTGCCTTAACAGACTATTTTCATATTTCATCTATTTACCATGTTTTCATTTCACCCAACCAAAAGATCACATGTCATTTTCTCGATACTGTTTACACCAGACAGAGGTTTAAAAATTGTGACGCATGAACTTTAAGTGTTAGAAAGTGTTTCTAAATTTGGATTTCACATCAGTTCTGAAAGTTTAAATTAGCTGCTATTATTTACCCAGCATATAAATTCAGATGTTAGTGCTGGGGGTGGGGGCTCAGTTTGACTACACTTACTTAGCATTCACAAGGCCCAGGGTTAAACTCAAGAACTGTAAAGGAAAACATCCCACTAACCCTACATTTTCACATGCCAATGGTTACATGAGTGAGACGCTGGCTGCCCGTGTTAGGTGAAGCCGCTTATCACACTCCAGAAAATTCTATCTGGCTCACTTTCACTCATTTTTGTTTCCTGGCTGATTCTGGTGGACACTTTAGCTTCCAATCCCTACTGCAGATAGTAAGAACATCTATATGTCTGTCAGTTTATACCTTTCAAACATTTCAGGGCCGGCAAGATAGCTCAGAGGTCTAAAGTGCCTGCTTTGGCAAGCTTAGGCAACCACAGGGACCATGGTTCGATCCCTGGCACCACATGCTGCGACAGCCCCACCCCCAGGGCAGGCTGAGCAGGCCATAAAAAAAAAATTCATATTCCTAAAGATTAATTATGAAAAAAAAATTATGTATCACTTGGGATTTTTCTTTAAATTTCTTTTATTCTTTCTTGTAATAACAATCTTTTTTTTTTTCCTGGTCTTTTTTGAGACAGGGTCTTGCTACATAGTTCAGGCTGACCTAGAGCTCACTTTTGTACCCCAGGCTGGTCTCAAACTCGCACTGATCCTCCTGCCTCAGCCTCCCAAGTGCTGGGATTACAGGTGTGCACTACCATGCTGGCTCCTGTAATAGTAATCTTTTTTTTTTTTTTTGGCGGTACTGGGGATTGAACTCAGGACCCTGCACTCTCCAGGCAGATGCTTATTCTAATGAGCTATCTCGCCAGCCCAATAACAATCTTAAACATGCAATTTTATTTATTTATTTATTTATTTATTTATTTATTTATTTATTTATTTATTTATTTTTGCAGTGCCAGGGATAGAACTCAGGACCTTGCATTTGCAAGGCAGGTGCACATGCTGCTAAACTCCCTCTTTGGCCCTACAATTTAAACATATGACACCTCTGTAACCTCTCTAGATTTTTCAATTTTCTCCTTAAATTTTGTTCAGCGTAGTGACTCAGACACAAACACGTAAGGTGTTTTCCTACACATACTACAAACTCTCATGACATTCTTGACTTCATAGGCACAACACGACCTACTTGTGTTTAACTGTAACAACTATCCACCACTTACTACATAGAACTTAATTATGTTTATATTGCCTATAAAGAGCTTTAAAAAAAAAGGACAATAAAAAAACCACCTTTTTTTTTTTTTTTTTGGTGGGACCAGGGTTCGAACTCACAACCTTGCACTTGCCCAGCAGGCACTTGTGCCTCGGAGCTATCTCCCTAGCCCCAAAAAACCACCTTTTTAACCCAGCATTTCTATATAAGATAATTATGAATGAAAAAAAATTTTAAATGAAAAAGAATGAAATCTTGGTCACTTAGCAACACTTATCAGTTTGGTGTTTCCGTAAACAACACAGATGTTAGCGTCAGACAGACTGAATTCAAATTCTGAGTCTGCTACTTATTCGCAAAGTGAACTTGACCGAGTCTTGGTATCATCTGTGAAAGGGCTGAGACAGCGGACTACGAGAACATACACTGAGTGCCTAGCACAGTGCCAGCATAGGGGAGAGATGGGTTAGAGATGCCTAGAGTTTAGAAGTGAGTAGCTACACATTCCATGGCAGAACTCCTTCATGAACAATCTAGCAAAAGTAAAGCCTCGGGCACTGTTGTGTACTAGAGGAACCTGTTTTACTCCTGCCTAGGGCATCTGGTCTTTCATCCTCTTCACACTTTTCCAGTTCTAAAGTTTAGTTATAAATTCAATTAGTATCATCCACAAATGCAACCACAAGGGAAAGAAACACAACACATGAGAATTTATCAAAACCTGGCTGTTAATTTACTTTCGCAAACCCTAAGAAAGACTGCAATTTGTTACTGACACCAGTTCTTACCTGGGGTATATACTGGCTTAAGGATTAAATGAGTTAACTGTACACAAAGTATTTAGCATAACTCCTAGGCACAGTTGCACATGCAATAAACTGTTAGTTCCATTATTGCTGCTACGACCTAGGAAGCACTATGTAGACGCCTGGCTGCATAGCTGGTTATAGGTCAAGAAACCCAAATTCTATTCACCATCTCACAAAGAAAATGATGCTACAGATATGAGCATTAACCTTAGGTAGAAGTATCTGCTTCTAACTAACATGAAAGCTAAAACATCCCGAAAAGAAAGCAGCAACAGACAAATCTGAGGACATTTCCAAGTAAACCACTGAGCTGCAACAAAGAAAAACATACCACTTTCCAAAGTCATATCAAAGATTAGAGACTCTGAAGCCTGTCATATCTCACACCATGAAACAAAACACCTTCTAGGAAAACCGAGATTACACATGAGCACTGTGAGAGCCAGAGCCCTACAGAGCTGAAGTTAGCCCTCACAGCATGCACAGGCCAGGCACACCAGCAATGCAGCTGCCAGGAAAGGCCACGCACAGCAACCAACCGGCACATCTCAACCATCCATTTATAACCAACAGTTCCTCACCACACACCATAACCCCCAAACAGCACTGAGTGACCAGAAATATAAACTGAAAGTACATGACAGAAAAGCAAAACATTTCCATTCAAGTACAACACACCACTTTAAAAAAGAACAATCTGAAAAGTCACTTCAACTAAAAGAAATGATCTTAAGGAGTGAACTTACCGAAGCATTTTCAGTTCTTGTGCAGCCTTCAAAATGATTTCGTGCTGCCTCTGACTGAGAACCATTACCCCTCCAAGGCCTTGTTCAGAGTCTAAATTTGCATCGGACCCCACCGTCTCGGAGGAGTGGTGTGAGGAGGACATGCGCTCTGCCGTGGGCGAGTGTCTGTCCACACCGGATGGGTACCATCTGTCTGACAACCGTTCTCTCTCCCAGTCCAGTCTGTCCGGAACATAATCTCGCTTTTCCCGCCACATCTCTCCTCTTTCTGGGTACTCTCGAATCCTCAACTCACCCCTATCTCGGAAATCTCGGTCATAACCATGGTCTCGATCTCTCTCTTCTCGCCATCTCTCATCCCGATATCTATCCAAAGGTGGCAGAGGTGGGAGGGGCGGTAAAGGAGGAAGAGATGGAATATCCCGTTCATGAAACTGTGACTCTTGTTCGTCCAGTGGTCTCCCATAATCTCTGTCCCATTCGTTATCCAAATTTCTATCGTACATATCCACGGGTCTTCCAATCTGATCTACATCCCTGTCGAGGTCCCTGTCCATTTCCCTATTGTAATCCTCATCCATGTCCTGGTCTCTCTCCCAATCATCCCACCAAGGTCCTCGCCTGTCTCCATCATGAGACCGAGATGGTGGTCTATTATATGGGTCCAGCGAGTCGTCCTGATAGTCGCGCTCACACTCCCTCCAGTACCTTCCTCTATCCCAGTCATCAAGTCTTTCTCGCTCCATGGCGGCATTCCTGCCATCCAATGGAAACTCTTCACGCCCTCTCTCTTCTCCATGGTCCCACGGAGCCCTAGGAGGCTCATCTCGGTGATACGCGTACGTTTTCTCCCCGCCATCTCCTGGCTCTGGTCTGAATGGACCCCTATCACGACTGAAATCGGGTCTGCCCGGCGCCCTTTCCCGGCTGCCAGGCCCTCGAGGTGGCCCCCTCTCCCTGCTCCCGGCTCTTCGAGGGGGACCCCGCTCTCTACTCCCAGCCCTGCGAGGGAGTCCCCTCTCCTGGCTCACCGGCCTCCGGGGTGGACCCCGCTCTCGGCTGCTCGCTCTACCCCTGTCCTGCAGGCCACCTGGCACTTTCTCTCGACTACTTCCTGGCCTCCCCAACCCTCGGTCCCGGCTGCCTTCTCCTTTGCTCATCTTCTCCCGACTGTCTTCTCTCCTGCCCATCATCTTATCGCGAAAGTCTTCTTGCTTGACCAACCCAGGGCCTCGACTCACTGCCTGGCCTCGACCTCTGCTCACCAGTCCTTTATCCCGTGTGTCTTCCATTCTGCTTTGCCCAGGACCTCTGAAGGACGAGCTGCTGCCTCGATTGCCTTCTATTCTATTATCTCTGTTATCTAGCCGAGGTAGCCCTTCATCTTGGTTTTCTGAATGGGGCAGACCAATACCCAAAGGTTTAAACTCATTATCTGCAGTTAGTGATGATGACGTTGCTACTGCTGTTTCTCCCTCCACGCCCCCCGTTTTTGAGGGAAAAGTAGATTGAGTAGGTACAGGTTTATTTGCAAGGGATACGGGCTGAGTAACAGCTTGGGTTTTGTCCATCTGAGTCTCCATACTTTGAGAATTCTGGTCCCAGTCAGAGGTCTCTAGGAGCCCTTCCGAGACTTCGCTTTCAGGTGGCTCGTGCTGAGAGTCGCTGAGATTCTCACTGGACTGAGCCGCCTTGGCAGCCTTTACATCTGCAGCAATGGGGAATGGAGCAGACTGCATTTTAGAATTCTTCTGCTGGTTACTACTGGTGTCTGCTAATGGTTCTCTGTTTCCTGAAAGAGGTTCTGCTTGTGGCTTAGCTTGCTGTGGATGTTGCTGTCCAAAGGCTGGCTTGGGGCCTTTCCACTGTGGTCCACTCTGTCGAGGACTTAGGGATGTACTGGGGGTAATATAAAATTGAGATGCTGGCCCCCGGGGGATCACTCCCCATTTGCTCTTAGTGCCCTCTGCTGGGTGACCTTCGTATCTGGGTCTCGGCCCATCCGGGCGATTTCCTTCAAAACGAGGCCCTTTGGGTCTCGGGCCTTCACACCTTGACCCTAAATCCTCAAATCTTCGAGGACCATCAAATCTACAAGTAAAACAAAAGATATTACTCAAGACAGTAAAGCAGAAAAGAAATTCTCCATGTAAGACTATAGAAGGCATTCTTGCCTTGGAATTTGTTTACAGCAATGACTCTTCCAGTTGTTAAATAGATCCTATGTCACCTGGATCCTGCCACCAGCATGCTAAGGTGGCAGTGCCCAGATCTTAGGACAGGTTTGAGAAAAGCATGTCAGCATTACCTAATTCACCTCAACATATCTCCTGTAGCAAGTCACTGATACGATGAACTGTTAAAAAGCAATTACAAATATTCTGCCTTGGTAGCCAGCCAGAAAAACTATTTAAACAAAGGAACATTAACAAATTTTCTGGCTGGGCCTGGTGGCACACGCCTGTAATCCCAGCACACAGGAGCCTGAGGCAGGAGGATCAGTGAGTTCGAGACCAGCCTGGGCTACAAAGTGAGCTCAATGCCAGCCTGAGAGTACTTTTTACTTTGAAAAACTAAGTATGAAACTATTAAGGAAAACTAGGATAATTATAAACACTGTTGGAGTTAGCACTGTTCTTGATCTTGACTGATAAAAGTTAAAGCAACAACAAAACACCAATGACTAGGTTGCAAAAGAGATCTGACACTTAAAAAAAATCCAGGCAAGGATGCTTGTCATATGGACTCACATGCTCAGTGAACAGACACTGTGTCTGCCAGGCTCTGAGACACATCTAAGAGAAATACAAATAAAATGTGACCTGTGCCCTCAAAGACTACAGCATCATTAGGTGGAGAGGAAACCTGAGAGTAAGGGCCAACAGGTGCAGTGATTAAAGCCTGTCTGTGCACTGCCGGGTAACAGTGGAGAGAACGATCAGTTACACCGGGGCAGACAGCACTGTTCACCAAGAGCTTCACCCAAGAGAAGACTTTCAACTGCATCTTGAAAAGCAAGCTCTCTGGATGTGCTGGCAACAAGGGAGCACTAGAGCCAGGGCGCACCGGGCTCAGGAAGGCTCCCAGGGAGGGAGGGCACACACCCTGCAGCAGGCTTGAAGGCTCACACAGCCTGGCATGGCCAGTGCAAAGGGAAGAACCAGTACAGAGGGCCAGGAAACGGCAGGGGTGGCAAGGCAGTGCGCTAAGCAAGGAGGCAAAGAGGCAGGTTGCCACCGGCCTGAGAGCGCTCACGCGCCCTGCGTGGCAGACACAGCTGCTATTTCCTCTTCCCGTCCTACAGTAACAAAGTGTCCATGTTCTTGGCTGGTTCTTCAGTCTGGATGCTTTCACAGCCTCTCCCGCAGCTAGAACTTGCAGACAATGGGCTAAAAGTTCCAAGAATTCACATGTCCTTCTGGGCTGTCCCTATGAAGGAAAGGCCACTTTCTTTTTTGTTTGAAATAGGGTCTCTTTAGTTCATATTGTCCCTGAACTCACATGTAGCCCAGGCAGGCTGAATTCAGGGGCTCCTCCTGCCTCAGCCTCCATGTGCTGGGGTTACAGGTGGGTACCACCACACATTCAGCACTAGTTTTTTATGCTGGCTCTGACATAGCAGTGAAATATTTTGACCATGTAAATAAGGGCAACACACTAGAGTCGGTGGTAACATAACAACCAAGAAAGGAAGTTGGTTTCCTAAGCTATCATATGATGCTGAGCACAAGCTTATTAAAGCCATCTATCTTTGGGATTAAGGTAGCTGGTTAAGGAGTCTGAAGTCAGAAGCACTTAAGAGTCACCAAATAGGGCCGGGTGTGGTGGCACTCGCCTGTAATCCCAGAACTTGGGAGGCTGAGGCACAAGGATCAGTGCATGTCTGAGACCAGCCTGGGCTAAAAGGTAAGGGTCAAGGCCAGCCTGAATTGCAAAGCAAGACCCTGCCTCAGACAAAAAAAATGCAGAAAAACAAAAACAAACAAATAAAAAGCCCACCATCATCAACAACAAAAAAATACCCCAAACCACTTTAGCTTCCATCCTTGTGATTTTAGGCTTTGCTGGTCAAAAAGTCTTAGTCTGAAAGGCAAGAACACTTCCCTCAGGGAACATAATAATGATTTTATTAAACCGAAGTTTAATTACAACTTTTACTTAAAAGTTTAAAACCTCATGCTTTGAGATTCTGAAACTAGACAAAGAAGGAAGTTACTTCCTCTATTAGATAGAGTAAACAATTTGATTTTTAAGAGGACACCGAGTCAGACTACTACTAAAGAGGGCTAGGAACTTAAGAGGAACTCTAGCATGCCTTTCAGTACTTTTTCCTCTTATAACTAAAGTCAATGGGGAGGGGCTGGGGAGATAGCTCAGTAGAATAAGCGCTTGCCTGGCAAGTGCAAGGGCCTTAGTTCAATCCCCGGTTCCAAGGGGAGGGGGAACAGAGAGAAAGAGAGAGAGAGAGAGTGTGTCAATGGGGACAGGCCATGGTAGTGCCTGCCTGTAATCCCAGCACTCAGGAGGCAGAGACTGGAGGTCAGCCTGAACTGGATACGGAAAACTTGTCTCACAAAGTAAACAAAACAATGAAGTCAATGGGAAGGACTGCTAACACCCAAGGCCTTTCAAGAACAGAGGTCTGGGTGACCCCATCAGGCAAGAGACCAGAGCAGCTGTGGGGCAGCTGAGAGCAAAGGATTGTGGACGTAGGCTCTAACTGTGGGACCTGCTGCAGAAGTAGACCCTGATGGTGACCTGCATACAGCATATGCCTGTTTCTTGGTCATTTCTTTCCTTTCTCATCTAACAGAAAGGTGTGAACAATATGATTGTATGTCTAAGTATTTAAGTTACACAGAATCAGAGAGAAAGTGAGAATTAGCCAGAAGACTGACCATTACTCCCAGAGACAGTAATAGGGAGTTTCTCTCTTGTTCTGGAGGAAGGATGTTTTAGGTCCAGGGTTAAAAGTCTCATGTTAGGTACAAAAATTTTCCGTGGGCCTATCATATTTGGAAACATGTGAGAAAGTGAATTCTGGGAAACAAAGTTCAACCTAACTTAGCTGACACTTTCCTCACAGTAAATAAGGAGCATTAACAGATTAAAGTCTTTAAATTCGGTAAGACACAGCACATATGAGTGGTAACTTACAAAAGAACATGATATCAGAATGCAGGAAATAGAGGGAAATAAAGACGAGGCTGCCCTGGTGGCGCACACCTGTAGTCCCAGCACTTGGGAGGCTGAGGCAGGAGGATCAGTGCAAGTTCAAGACTAGCCTGGGCTACAAAAGTGAGCTCAAGGCCGGCCTGAGCTGCATAGTGAGACCCTGTCTCAAAAAGATAGGGCTGGCTGTCCCACAAGACCCCAATGATTCTGGGCAAGATAAATAAAATTAGGAGCTAAAGATATGCAGACTAAATCTAGATTCAGCACCATCAACTGACCTTTCCTGAAAACCTATGTCTAGACTTTTGTATTTGAGGGTCTCTTCCTGGCACTGAGCAGCTCCTTACTCTCACCTCACTAAAGCCACCCTGACAGATGACAAATCCAGCACACATGCCCAGAG
>PVJA010052010.1:0-12582 GCA_004027025.1 Myocastor coypus
AGGGAAGGGAAGGGAAGGGAAGAGAAGGGAAGGGAAGGTTTGTTTAGCTCACAGTTACTGGAGGTTTTAGTCCATACTCAGCTGGCTCCAAGACAGAGGCGCGAGGCAGAGAGCAGCCTTTCAAGGTGGTGGCAAGGAACAAGAGCAGAGGGACAGGGAGCAGCAGGGCTTCTCTTCCCTCCTTACACTAAAATGCAAATCACTTGCCCCAGGGCAGGTGTAGCACCTACAACCACTGTAATCAATCACAAACTCAAGAAGCCTGAGGTTTTCGGGGAGCAACTAGGCACAAACTGTAACATGGTCACGCTGAAAGTCAATTTGAAAAAAAATTTTAAATCCTAAGGTCCAAGGAATTATGTCTTAAGTAAGCTTAGTCATTATGAACACAATTGATAATAAACTCATAAATAAATGCTGTGATTTGAAAAATTTGGCCCATTTACCAATAATTTGTAAAAAGCAAGTCAGCCTACAAAATTTAAATTTTTTATGATTATTTTTAGATTAGATACTGTCTCCGCTATACTGTATGCTTAACATGGGAGCTATACGTTTGGGCAAGTGAATAATGTACATAATTATTTCATATATTAAAATTTCTTAGGTTATTAAAACATGACTTTATAACTATATTTTAGATCCATTTTAGAGTAAAGGAAACCAACGTAAAGGTAATACTGAATATAGCTATGTAATAAAATATTCCTGTTTGTTCTTTTGTGTTCTTTATTTTTTCAGGGCTATGTTTGAAGTAAACATGAAAGAAAGAGATGATGGAAGTGTTACCATAACTAATTTGTCCTCCAAAGCAGTAAAAGCTTTTCTTGATTATGCCTATACCGGACAGACAAAAATAACAGATGACAATGTGGAAATGTTCTTCCAGCTGTCGGCATTTCTTCAGGTTTCCTTCCTATCCAAAGCTTGCAGTGACTTTTTGATAAAAAGCATCAATCTCGTCAACTGTTTGCATTTGTTATCTATCTCAGACAGCTACGGCTGCACGCGACTCTTTGGCCACGCGTTATACTTTGTACAGCATCACTTCGCTTTATTATTTAAGTCCAGTGATTTCCTAGAGATCAATTTTGGAGTATTGCAGAAATGTCTGGAATCGGATGAATTAAATGTCCCAGAGGAAGAGACGGTGCTGAAGGTCGTCCTTAGCTGGACTAAACATAACTTAGAATCAAGGCAAAAGTACTTGCCGCATCTGCTTACAAAAGTAAGGCTACATCAGCTCTCTGAAGAGATGCTTCAAGACTGTCTGCTGACCGAAGAGTGTTTGCTCAAAAGCACAAATTGTTTTGACATCATCGTGGATGCAATTAAGTGTGTGCAGGGCTCTAGCGGACTTTTCCCAGACGCGCGACCATCCACAACTGAAAAATACATATTCATTCACAAAACCGAGGACAATGGAGAAAACCAGTATACGTTTTGCTATAACATTAAAACTGATTCCTGGAAGACACTACCACAGTTACACTTGATTGACTTGCCGGGGTCTAGTCTGTCTACCTATGGGGAAAAAATATTCCTGACAGGCGGCTGCAAAGGCAAGTGCGGTAGGAAGGTCCGGCTGCACATTGCTGAGACTTACCATGACGCCACCGATCAAACCTGGTGCTACTGTCCTGTCAAAAATGACTTCTTCTTGGTGTCCACTATGAAAACACCAAGAACAATGCATACATCCGTTATGGCTCTCAATAAGTTGTTTGTCATAGGTGGCAAGACTAGAGGATCTCAGGACATTAAAAGTCTCTTAGATGTTGAATCTTACAACCCTCTTTCCAAAGAATGGGTATCAGTCAGCCCTCTACCTAGGGGCATCTACTATCCGGAAGCAAGTGCATGCCAAAGTGTCATTTATGTCCTGGGATCAGAAGTAGAGGTTACAGATGCCTTTAACCCATCACTTGATTGCTTCTTTAAATACAACGCTATAACTGATCAGTGGTCTGAACTAGTGGCAGAGTTTGGGCAATTTTTTCATGCCACACTAATTAAAGCTGTCCCAGTAAACTGTACGCTGTATATATGTGACCTCTCTACCTATAAGGTATATAGTTTTTGTCCAGATACTTGTGTTTGGAAGGGGGAAGGATCTTTTGAATGCGCAGGCTTTAATGCAGGTGCAATTGGAATTGAAGACAAGATTTACATCTTGGGTGGCGATTACGCGCCCGATGAAATCACTGACGAAGTGCAGGTATACCACAGCAGCAGGGCGGAGTGGGAAGAGGTCTCTCCCATGCCCAGAGCCTTAACTGAATTCTACTGCCAGGTTATTCAGTTCAATAAATACAGGGACCCGTGGTTTTCTAATCATTTCTAAAAATAATAATATGCTTGGAGATGCTAAAACTATTCAAGTTCCTGGAGCCTGCAATAAGTGTGTTTACCGTAATGATTGATAGAAAGGTCTTCATATCTTAATAAAATAAGATGCTTCCTGTATTATAGAATTACTATGTATGTATGCTATGAGTAACTGTTCCCAGAAACTTAAAATATAAAATACATTTTATCTAAAATTATGTTGAACATAATCTTGGAAAATTCAGAATACTTAGTATTTTGTCCATGTTAAAAGTCGTTATGTAAAACAAATAAAAAAATCAGAGGCCACAGATCTGGAGAACATACACAGGGAAATCTCGGAAGCACTAAAAATGAGTTATACACTCCATATTGTGTGACATGAAAGAAGGTATTGATATTGATCCCACTATGATACTAAATAAGAATTATTGAATCCCTGACCTTTGAATCATTGATCAACTTCTTTTAAATTCTTACCATTTATCTTTTGCCATTATTTTGGTTGGAAGTTTTTGAAAAATGACGTATATTCATCCGCTTTTCTAAACAATGCCCTGGGAAAAGTTTATCATTTTTTTTTTTTTTTTTTTTTAATGCTTCAGCTCTTCCCTAAGAGTACACGGTGTAGTGTTGTACCATTGGTCATTAAATCCTCAAGAATTGCTTATGCTATTAGCTTTCAGTGTCACTTGATGTCACTATGCACGAGTATCATATCCTTGGTTTTTTGGTCTTTTTTTAGTAAATTAACATTGTCCGTGGACTTGGTTGCTTTAAATTACCCCTCTCTGGGTTTATTTTAAAGCATAATCCATTGAATCATAGTCTTGGATTTGGAGATGGAGTTTTAAAATACTTTTCCTGTTTCAGTGCCAGGTTCCAATAAAATTGAGGCTATAGACATTCTGGTCACATAAATGGTCATTCCCTGAGCGTTGCTGAATCTGAGCTATAGCAAGAAATTCCTAGATTTAATTTGTATCACATCACTTCTCTTTGATGATATATACCAACTGTAAAGCACCATGTGGCTTTGCTACTTTAGTACCTCATTCATAGTGAATTGTTTTCTAAATTTCAAGTGTGACCCCTCTTTCAGTATCAGTACTGCTCGCAACTTGCATCTGCTGAGACGTCTGGCCATCGCCTCCTTGGATGGAGAGTATCAGTCATCCTTGTTTTCACCCAGCCCTGCCTCACAAAAGGCTGTGTTTCTTTGAATCATTTGAAAAATGCATTTGGGGTTTTAGGATCCCTAATTTAGACCTCAGGTAGTGTGTGGGTTGTGCTTCTCTGGAACCAAAGGTAGTTTACTACGCTGTATAGTAAATGTTAAATGGAAATATACCTAAAGGAAAGGCCTTTTATTTTACCATGGAAATTTTTGCAAATATAAGTTTAAATATATTTTTCAAATTTAAGAAGATACTTATGTTTTTTGTAGCATAATAATCAGGGACAGTCTTCAATTAGATGACAGCTACATAACAAGTACTATATCAGATCAGTGGCCTTCCCCCCATAAGCACAGGTCTAGGTAACTGGCCTTTATGTGTGTATTTGACAAAAAAAAAAAAAGATTGGAGGTTTCTCTGTGTATATGGGAGCCTTTTGGAACAAGCTGAGAAAGACTTGACCGTGAGTGACCTTTCTGTGGATTGACTACACTGTTACTGTGAGCCTCTGTGAATGGGGTATGTGTACAACAAATAATAGCACTGAACTAGCAGTTCCTTTCTTCCAGAAAGAAGAAACTAAGGCAAAATTGAACCCATTATTGATACTGTTTCACTATCGTATCATCTTGCTTTCCAATCATTGGCCATTGATTTATGGTAATGTTTCTAGAAATAGCTTTGTCAAGACCCTGGTGTCACCCTCTGCATTTGATTTTCGACCTTTTCTAATACAGTAAGGACCCAACTTAATGGACAAGTTCCAGTCCAGGAGGACACTGCTAAGCTGGATTCATTCTTAAGTCCAACACAGTGACTCTTGCACAGCCTTGATACAAGTATGAAATGGGTGTCGCTTTATGCTGTCTAGTGGTTCCCTCCATGTGACCACTGCTTTTCCTCTTGCTTCCGGAATTTGCAGTCTCTGACTGAGCATCCTGATGGAGCCCTGTTTTACTCCGCAGTGAGCACACAGCAACACGACTACGACAGTGGCCGGCAGACATGTGAGCTACTCCCAAGGTCTGTTTGCAGATATCTATGAATGTTCATAGCCCAAGGTCTATTTGTGTCTGTGGAAGTTTGCAACTCCAGAGTTTCTAAGTCAGGATGTCCCTGCACAGACTTTCTGCCATAGTTGTTGAAACCACCATGGCTTGCCTTATAATGATTTTTATCTTTTTAATCTTTGCCGTCCCCTTGAATCTGTACCTTTGTCTTCTCCAGCTAGCCCAGTGAGGAAGATACTCTGTCTCTCTAATTTTATATCTCCTTATAGAACTTTTATTTGGAAATGGTTCTGACTTCAGAATCTTCTAGAAACCAAACTACACAGGGCCAATGCCTAGACTGGTCATAATCTGTAGCTTTGTCCGTTATGGCGGCTTCCCTAAGAGCAGCGCTACCCAGGCTCACTCTTCTTCACTTCTACCACGCAGATCTCTATGGTTCCTCATCTCTTCACGGTCCTCCAAAGGAAATTTTTTTCCTGTCCCTAAGGTTAGGCAAAAGAAAGTAACATCCTTTTGTGGTTTCTCCCCTTTAACTTGCTTCTAGAATCTGTTTCCTTTTCATTAAATTCTTCAGCCAGTGTCACCGTATTGTGCTCATTATCTGGATTGCTGTTGGCTGCATGGAAGTTTTCTATTTAATATTTCTAACTCTATTAGTGATTGGCTTCCTATGCTAGAATCGCATTATGCTTCCAAAAGTGTTTGGATACTGTAATAGCTTTTTAAGCTTGAAAGTAGGTATATGGGATAGTTAAATATAAAAATATTAAACTTCTTATATGAGATCCTATGAAATTAATAACTATTCCTAGAGAAATCTTCAAACTCAGGTTAAAATGTGGTGCACCTCCTGTTCATTTTACAACAGCCTTTGCAGTGAAGTAGTGCATAGGTCATTTGCATAATCAAAATTAACTATCTTCTCTAATATTTAACTATGTAAAGGAAAGGAGAGAGGTCTTTATCACAACAGTGCAGTTACTGGTGGCAGCCGGTAATCTTACACTACAGTGTGAGTCCATCTTCCAGATCCTGATGTGTGCTCAGTGTGACTAACTCCAGCTATGCCACTTCGAAATAAGATTTGGGCATGGAGGGCTGTATCTATTTATTTTTTGGATATTTTGAAGTAATAAATGTCATGATATAATGATCAAATATGTGGTTGAAGCTATGCTAATCCAAAATCATAGTTCTCAGTGTAATTGAAGTGCAGTATTTTAGAAAATTTTCTCCTCTATATTTAGAATGGAAGTGTATGGTTGCAAAATCTCTTCCAGGGGACTCGGGGGAAAAAGTCAAAAACATGGGCTGGAATTTATAAGAGGACAGATTGCAGTTCAGCATAAAAAACAATTTTGTTTCACTTTGCGACATGTGACAAAGTATCAGCTGACTAGTTTCCTACAATGAGTGCATTTCCAAAGATTATTAAGTTGGATTTTCACATTGGATCTTGTTTTCTTCTATGTGACTACTTCTTCTGATTTATTTAGCATTTGGGGCACTCTACTCTCAGTGTTTCTCCATATTCAAGATTTTTCAGGAAGATCCGTGTTTTAAAACTGTATCGTTTTGAAAAAATAAATAAATAAAATCAAACGATATCATTTAAAGCTGGGTGTGGTGGCACACGCCTGTAATCCCAGCTCTTGGGAGGCTGAGGCAGGAGGATCGATGTGAGTCTGAGACCATCCTGGGCTACAAAAGCAAGCTCAAGGCCAGCCTCAACTGCATGGCGAGACCCTGTCTCCAAAATAAATACATAAGATATAAAATAGAAAATAAAACTGTATCATTTAAGGAAGATTTTCATTGAAAGGAATTCTTGCTTCTTCTTTTCTTTAACCACTCAGGAAACGTCTATAAGTGGTGCTGACATTTATAGTGAGTTGCTAACTGGAGTTTTCCCTTCTATTTGCCGTAGGTGCATTTCTTACAGTGACTAAAAACTTAAATTAAGTATATAAAATTTTCTCTGAATTATTATTTCCCTAAAAGATGTGTATAACCAAAGATACTGGTTTGAATTAAATATTATTTAATTTGAAAGACATTTGTATCTTAAAATTTTAAATATGTGCAGAAATATACTAGATGACTGATGCTTAATTAGAATTCACAATCAACCTAGGGAATGTAATCGTAAGGTATTATTTATTGCGCATTTATCAAAGGATAATTTTTATGTCATAGATTCATCTTCAAATTTGAAAATCACCTTGGAATCTAATGCAGCTTTCAACCTAGTATAGAAAACTCCTCTCAGTTATCCTGATCCTACCATCTTTTCTCTGTCCCCCATTTGCTGTGTTGAGGGGTAGAATCACTCTCCATATTTGAACATTTCTGTCACGATGTTCTTCCCAGCCCTGAAGATATCTCTGCCCCTCCTTCAGCTGTAGGGTCCAGGTTGCTGTCTCGCGCCGGTGGCTCAGATGCTTCCCACAGTATCACGCCTCTCATTGCTTCAGAACAGCGCCTTATTGTCCTTCTTGTTCAAGGGCGTAGCACCTTAAGGGTCCCCCACCATGGCTAGATTGCATGCTCTGTCCTTCGCAGGTGACTCAGAAACGGCGTCCGCGCTGTTGCCTAAGCGAGTCGGGCCTGAGCAGCGTGGCAGAATCTGGCTCACGGGGAGATACTGCCTCCGTGTCTCCCCAGCCCCACCAGCACTCATCCAGGGACTTCCTCCTCTCACTTGGTCCTCTTGCTCCTGTGAATTCATGTCTGTCTTATATCATGGGATAAAGCTTTTGAAATTTTAGTAACACTTCTGAGAGAGACCCCAGAGAATATATAATAACATAACTAAGGTAATTATATCTTTGGTGGCTAAGGACAGGACAACTTCCTAACACATCGGCTTTGACCAGCCTGTGGTAATAGCTACCTACATATTGCAGTTTCTTTTTGTTGTTAGTGCAGCAGAAAAGCATAATATTTTCTTAATAAAAGTCTATAATTAATTAACTGTCTGAGCCAACGGATTTATTCATTTTGTTTAGCTTCGAAAACATCCCCAACCATGAAGGCCAAGCGAGCTTGACAAGTTATGCTGTTGGTCCCAAAGGTAATAAGAAAATTTCTCTGCTAGTATTTCATTATATAAGTATTTCCATACATGTCTTTCTTCCTCATTTAACTGGAAGCTCTTAAGCCTATGAATGTGGCTTTGTCATTTCAGATCCCAGCAGCACATGTCTGGCATATAATAAGGCATTCAATAAACCAATATTCTACTGAATCAATGTGGAAATCAAAAACATCTATTATGGTCATATTGTTACTGAATAAGTTTATCTGTACATTTTGCAACTTGTGTACAAGAGAAATCGTTTTAATTTATGTTAGGATTTCACATTTTTAGAATGCCACTGCATTGTACTTTAGCTATGTATATGTTTTAATTTTTTATAATGGCTGGTATCTTGATTTATGTTCAGTGTATGAGACAATTGGTTTAGGCAGTGTATATAGCTTCAGTTTTACTTTCTTAGTATATGGAAAAGTTAATTAAAAGCATTTTTCAAGGGTGAAGTTGCTTTACACAGTGTATTGCCAACCTCTGGAGAACATAGATAATGACTATGAAATCATAGACTCAGAGTCCCTGTGTCACCTTTTAGTGCTTAGGGATTATTTGTTTTCCACGAATTTTAGTTATAATAATGACTTCTGTGTTTCCTTTCAAAGGCAATAATGCATAAAACAATAACTGCAAACTGAATGAGTGCATTTGCAACCATCATTTTTCTAATAAGTACATAATATCTTCAGTGATATTTTTCCCACTGTTTTTGGTGGAGAGGGGATAATGCTCGAAGCTTCTTACCTTAAATATACGGGTAATTTATTTCTCTATTACTGGAATGTAGGCTTTTGCCATTTGCTGTAACAAATAAAATCAGCATCTCTGCAGGTCCATATTAACCGTATTAACATGTAATAAAGTATCTCAATCCTATAAAATAATTACTAATCTAATAAATGTATATGAGAAAAATATATGTTGTCTGTATTTATTAATGTCAGGGATTTCCTTTTTTTGTCTTTTTCCAGATGTCTAACTTACCCTGTGGGGCTCTGATGGGCTCAAAACTACTGAGAGTTGGAGGGTGGGGGACAGCGGATTATTAGAAGAGGTTGCTAGAGTTGGGACATGTCCAGCCATGTACACTGGAAGATAGGAACCTCATGTGCCCCACATAGAGTACCAGCTGGGCTTCAGGCGGGTCACAGTTTGGGGGAAGCCTCCAGGCACACATTGGGTTAGTACACAAACCAGGCCAAATGCCGCCGAAGCCAGCCAGATGTGCAGAGCCAGGAGCTATCTGACTGTCTCAGTGGCTCACAGGCAAGGAGACACCAACCAGTTTCTGTCATGGAAGCCTCCCTGCCTCTCATACCAAGTACTCATCTGGAGGAGCCGGCAACGGGGGCCGAAGCCTGGAAGTCTTCAGTGGTAACATGAAAGAGACCTTGAAGGGGTGTGTGTGTGTGTGTGTGTGTGTGTTTGTGTGTGTGTGTGTGTGTTACCAGGGATCAAACTCAGGACATTGCACTTGCCAGGCAGGTACTCATGCTGCTGAGCCATATCCCTGGCCCTGAGACTTTGAAGTTTTTCTACTTGCTAGACCCTCTCTTCATTCTAGTACTGTTCTGTTCTTCACTCTGGACGAGATCATATTGTATCAGATATTAATGCTGTAAGTGATCTTGGCTGCCAAGTCCTTCTTCGGGTTGTGGCCCAGGGTGACACAGAGCTCCACCTGGGAAACGCAAGTCAACATGCAAACTCGCCGTCTTCCCCGTGTGCATCGAGCCAGTTTTCTTCTGCAAGACTGAAGCTGTCGAGGGTCGCTCCTCATTCCTCAATGTGAACATTTCCAGACCTGTTTTGATTATTGTCTGCCCTTTTCCATGTGCCTCTAGCTTTTGAAATGCAGTTTGCCTTCAGGCATCGGCCTGTTCCCTTGTTTATGCTCTCCCTCGACAGGAGCCTTAGTGGGGTTTACATAGATCGTGAGGCTCTGGTAGGAAACTGACCTGCCACTAGGTTTTGAGGTCCTCAAATCAGTGGTCTCGTCTCACTCAGCATTTCAATACAGGCTCACAAGAGCGCAGCTCTCATTTTATGTCGCTAAGCAGCTTGGTCGCCATCACAGTCTGCTGCATGGCATTTAACGTGCTTCCCCTCGATTTGGAACCAGCCTGAATTATCCCCTTTCCTCTTATAGAAGAAAAGAAAGACCTTCAGCGACATTTCAGTCTCCACTCTTACAAGAACTCAGTCATAATGAGCATTTAAAATAGCACCTTGTTCCTTTCCAATTACTGGGAGTTATAAAAGATGGGGATACAGGATCTTATGGATTTTTAACTTATAAAATTCTTAGTCAAAAACTGCAACAGGGGCCCGGCGGGATAGCTCAGTGGTCTAAAGCGCCTGCTTGGGGAAGCTTGGGCGGCTTCAGGGACCGCAATTCGATCCCCGGCACCACATGCTGCGCCAGCCCTGCCCTCGGGGTGGGTTGAGCTGGCCATGAAAATGAGTGAATAAACAAAACAGGGGTTCTGAAACAAGAAAAATAAATAAATTAATTAAAAAAAAAAACTGCAACAATAGAACCACTATACGTATTTTAGTTGATCTATATGTGTATTTTCCGAGGAAAATAACTTAAAAATAGTACTCTTTTCAGTGTGGCATACAGTTTCAGAATGCTGAGCAGAATGCAGCCATAAATACTAAGCAGATCGTCTTAGTATTTCTGCTACACCTGATAAATATTTTTTGCCATTCTGCCAAGTTTAGATGTTTAATCTGTTTTTGCTCTAAAATAATTAGTGAATCTTCCAGGGGGGAAGTTAAGTACCCTTCCCTAACCCTAACCAAAATGTGTGCTATAAAATGAATTTAAATTGTTTAATCAAGAAAAGCTCTTCCCTGTGGGGTTTTCAGATTTTAAAGCCCAATTAGTTTTAATGCTTTTCCTTTTAGAGATTATCCACTGTTTTATGTTATGAGACATTAATAGGAATTCAAACTATTTGTAGCTCTTTTTCAAAGAATCTCTTAACAAATCAGTCCTTTTTTTGTTGTTGTTTTGTGAGTGAATAGTACTCACTTCACATCTATTCCAGTTTTCTTCCATTTAAATCTGCTTCATGTTTCTCTTACAATTGCAATCTAAAATGTACTCTCATTGCTAAAAATTTTCACAAAGAAAAATATTTAGTAGTTTAAAAAAACAGCATTTGACTGTGTATAGCTTCTCTTGACAAATGAAATATTCTGAAATCAACCACCGTTGTCTTAGTTAAAAGATGGCAATGAATACACAGGCTTAGACACTGTTCCTCGAACTTGCCTTAAAAAATAAAATAGTCAGCTGGGAGTGGTGGCACACGCCTGTAATCCCAGCACTCGGGAGGCTGAGGCAGGAGGATCAGTGTGAGTTCGAGACCAGCCTGGGCTACAAAAGTGAGCTCAAGGCCAGCCTGAACTGCATAGTGAGACCCTGTCTCAAAAAGACAATAAATAAATAAATAAATAATAAAATAAAATAGTCATCTGAAGAACACATGTTGAAAAAAAATACGTGTGAGCAAGTCCAGGGTCATTCTCTTAAAACTTAGATTTAATAACTTCTAGACTATGTCCTGAGAACCTGTATTTTCCACAAGTACTGCCAATATTTGATACAGTTGAACAGCTTGAGAACACAGACACAGAGGTTGAGAACCAAGCTCTGAAATCAGAGAGGCCTGGGTGTGAACCTCGTTTCTATTGTAGAGAACAACGTATAAGCCACAGAAACATAAGTAAGGTCCTTACACCTTCTGTGCGCCAGTTGTTTTTTTAACCAGCGAAAACACTACCCACAAGAAGTGACAATTAAGTTGATTAATGCACGTGGTGGTGCTTAGCAAATGACAGTTTCAGTACATGTCTCTGTCTCCTCTTTATTTGAGTTCAACGGAAGCCAACTTCTCCAACTCCAAAATGCTGCTATTCCCTCAGCTTATAATTACACATAAGATTTCAAGTCTGTAAAGCACGGAAGTCCGCCTTGGCAAAGCGAACTGACGTGAGAGAGTAAACCTGTGCCTGACGCACAGGTTAGTTCGGATATGTCTTGAGTCCAACCATGGGCTCCCATTTATTAATATTTACTCAACAGCTATTTCTTTGGACTCCTACTGGACATTGTCACCTGACTAGGCTTGGGAGCACAGTACAGTGTCAGGAAAATCCTGTCTGTCCCTTGTTCTTCAGTCACCGGGAATCCTCTTCCTCTGCGAACTAATTTTTCCTGTCACTTCTATTGCTACACTTCCGCATAGGCTCCATTCTGTTTTCTGCTCTCCGGGCCTTGAGCCTCACAGAGCTGCTAACTTCTCACATCTGTTCTGGTCAGATGGGCATCCCCACTGGGTCCTCCAGCAAGTTCAGGGGCTGAACAGGAGCCTCTGCCAATGAAGCCAGATGGAGAATGCCACCAAGCTCCCTGGCTTCCCCAAGAGCACGGGCCGGGCCACCAGAACTCCAGAGCGGTCTGTAATGGGCCAGCGGTCCTAGCGGTCTACCAGAAACTCTGACTGGATCGAATAACTTATTTTTCTAAATTCCAGTACAGAGGATATATAACCTTGATACAATATATTTTGTTTATTTTAAAGAGGCAAAGGAGAGAAAAATATTCTCTCAGGCTTTCACAGAAAGCAAAATGGCCAAGCAATGGCCGTGACTCGTCCTGAAGGCTGACACTAACAACAGTTCTACAAAGTACTGTCTATGGTCTCAAATTTAATCCTGGGGGGATTTGACCCTGGAAGATACAAAAAACAAAAACAAAAACAAAAAATGAATGTTTAGTTATACAGGTCTTGCTTCGACTTGCCCTTGACCACCCAGCAAGAAAAAAAAAAAATAAAAATCCTTAATTACAATGCATGGAACGCAGAGCTAGATTGGTGAGATGAGTTTTAGGAGGCTTAGATTCAATAGCCTCCAACATCACAAGCTTCACTGGTGGCACACTGCAATTGCAAAACCT
>PVJA010052011.1:0-12575 GCA_004027025.1 Myocastor coypus
CTTTATTTTATTTTAATATTTTTTTTGTTTGAAATTAACAAGGGTTATATTACATATTTTCATCATCAGATCAGTTTAGATTAATACATATAGGTATATAAGATTGATCAAACAATTAAACATTAACCCTTTTAAATCAGCATTACTTTTTTTCCTTTTTCTTTCTCCGTTTGTTTTTTTTTTTTGAAAGTTGACATATTGCATATTGTCCCCACAATCGTTCTACAGAGTACAGTGTGTGGGCATGGCCCACCTCCTTATTGATGTTGCTTAGAAAAAAAAAAAAGAAAGAAAAGGAAAAGAATATACTTCTCTTTGGACTAGGAGGAAGCAGATGCATACACAGTCAAATGTTCTGCAATCGCAGTGGGCCACCAGTGAAACTTGTAATGTTGAAGGCTACTGAATCTAAGCCTCCTAAAGCTCATCTCACCAATCTAGCTCTGCATTTCATGCATTGTAATTAAGCATTTTTTTCTTGCTGGGTGGTCAAGGGCAAGTCGAAGCAAGACCTGTATAACAAAACATTCATTTTTCTTTTTGTATCTTCCAGGGTCAAATCCCCTCAGGATTAAGTTTGGGACCATAGACAGTACTTTGTAGAACTGTTGTTAGTGTCAGCCTTCGGGATGAGTCACGGCCATTGCTTGGCCATTTTGCTTTCTGTGAAAGCCTGAGAGAATGTTTTTCTCTGGGTGACTCTCTTCAAGGTCAATAAGGACCCAGGATATAAAAGAACCTGTGCTGTAATATCCTATAACTCAGAGGTGTCCCAAATTTTCTGGTCAAGGAGATTATGGGACCTCAGAGGAAAGGGATGAATCAATTTTGCATTTTAATTTTTTTAGCTTAATGCATATTTTGTAGTTGGGGATCAAACTCAGTAACTCAGTGCTAGACATGCATTATACACTGGTCCTTCACTTATTACGGAGGTTGCATTCCAGACACCTCCACAATAAGTGAAAATCAGTGAAGTAGTGTTGTCATACTTATTTTAATATATATATATATGCTTTAGAAACCCTTCACACACTCTCATAAACCTTTCCCATACTTCTACTGTTCTTAACCATTTTCTGAACCCATAAACCTACATGATTTTAACAACATGCATATACCATACAGCACAACAAAAATCTGTGATAAATAATTTAGATTAATATTTATGGAAAACTTACACAAGAGTGAGTCTGTGAAAGTCGAATCTGCTGTACCACTGAGCTCTGTCCACTTGAAATTTTATAGCACTAGTCCTTGTGACTGATGTAGGGCACTATGCACATCACTCGGTGAAAGTATGCAGTTTCACATCTGTCATATTTAATCATAGGTATGTAATAGAAGCCTTTGGTAGCATTAGAAGACTTAAGAGAAAGGGAAAATGAGATAGCCCAACAGACTAAAGGGCCGGCTTAGACAAGCTTAGGGGAGCTCAGGGACTGGGGTTCGATCTCCCAGCATCACCCGGTGTGCTAATCCAACCCCTAGGGCATGCTGAGTAGGCCATGGAGACTGTGTGTGGTGGTGCATACCTGTGAACCCAGCGCTGGGAAGGCTGAAAGCAATAGGATCACTACAAGTAGCAGTGTGGTGATACTGGATATGTTCAGAGGGTAAGAGGAAGAAATTACTTTGATAAGAGTCAATAAGATTAAGAAAACTATGAGAACTAAAGACCAATTTTATCCCACCCTAGTATGTCCCTAAATGCAGCTAAAAGGAGGGGAGGGAGGCTTACCACTGATTAGTACTAAAGCACTTAGTTTGGTCTTCCTAAATTCATGTATTTCCAAGAATGATGAAAATTTGAACTATGGACTAATAAATATTTAACAACACAGACAAAAAAATGACAGTACTTTAAATGTTAGTGGTCAATGAGAGTAAAACAAACTGAGCAGGGGGATAACTGAGCAGTCTAAGTGCCTGCCTGGCAAGCACAAACACCTGGGTTCAGTCCCCGGACCTGCATGTTGTGCTGGCCGATGAAGCCAAGCATGTGGCATATGCCTATAGTCGCAGTTCTTGAGAGGCTGCAACAGGAGGATCACTAGGAGTCTAGGCTGTGGAGCTGCATAGTAAGACCCTGTACCAAACAAATAAATAAACAAACAAGATTTTTGGAATTTAATAAAGTAAAATGAACTGACGAACGAGTTGTACTGTACTATCTTTCCAGGACCTCTTGACAAAATGCTAATAACTATTGAGGAACAAACTGTAATGCTGAAATGCTTTGAATAAAATGTATTTTAGTGCCCTGGCTTAACAATGTTTTTGTTAACTTTGGAGAATGCTGCGCCTCTTCAGCTTAGCCCCTAGACACCTAGATGATGGGATCATTACAACTATTTCATGAGTAGCATCACAGCACCATGTATAAGCATCCAGATTTCTGGGGCAGTGGGATGGAAATTCACCAGTTTGAATGGTGTCTTCCTACAAAATGACCTGCTGTGAATTCTATGTGCTGAGCAGGTTGAAGGCACCAGATAGCAGTCACACTGTCGGGACAGAAGGTTACAGGACACGTGCTGATTTCTTTGTATGGAAGTGGGGGAAACTCTAAGCAGTATGAAATTTACAAGTAAGTAAAATGTTTTCTGAGCTTTTTAAATGTTTGAACCCTGTCCATGTCTCTTTTCAGAAGAGCTTAGTTACTCTTCGCCATGTGGGAATTGAATACTGCCACATATAGTGAAAAAGGAAGATATTCATGCTTACTAAAGTGGATTTCAGAGTTATAGTTCTAATTTTTTTTTCTTTGCCATTTCTGAGAAAATCATTAATATTTATTTTGATGTCTGGCATCTGATTTTTTTAAACAGTTGTTCTCCACAAAACAGTGGGCAAAAATGACAATGAGGATGTATTAAATGGGGAGGATTGTGACTCAAACATGGTAGAAGCTTCGCTAAGGATGCCTAGCTCTGGGCATGGTGGTGCACAGCTATTATCCGAGAACTCAGGAGGCTGAGGCAGGAGGGTCGCCAAGTGTTATAGGCTAACATGGACTACAAATGAGTTCAAACCCAGTCTGAACTTCATAGTGAGAATTTGTCTCAAGAAATAACTAAATAAGGGCCAGCCAAACAGCTCAACATATTAAAGTACCTGCAAGCAGGCACAGGGTCTGGGGGTTCCAATCCTGGGCCAGCTGTGCTGGTCCTGCCCCCGGGACATGCTGAGACAGCAATTGAGACTGGGTGTGGCAGCATGCGCCTATAATCTCAGCTCTTGGGAGGCTGTAAACAGAGGGATCAGTATGAGTCTGACCTAGTAGTGAAACCTTAGGCCCTTCCCGAAAATATAAAAAAAAAGCTAAATAAAAAGGATTGAATTTTTAAGAGTCATTGATGTCAAAACTTAATACTGACTCAACACACATGTGTGAATTTATTTAATACATTAGGATAATGAATTTTCTATTAATGATTTTAACTAGAGATATATTGCATACTGGTTTTGGAAATATGAATGCTTATATATCTATATATTTATAGGTAAGATTATTTTGTATGTATACATTCATGTACATTTTTAATTAACTTTTTAATTACCCAGAGGCTCTCTTCAGCCAGGAACCAGTCATGTCAATCAGATCGATTCTGATGTGGAGGTCGGGGACATACAGAAGGTCAAATTTATTCGGTACAACATAATCAACCCAACCCTACTCAAAGCGGGAGCGTCTAGCATCCAAGTGACAAGAAATGATGGAAGAGTGTAAGTAATAAACACACAGGAATGAGAAGGGTTGGTTAGCGTTCATGGCCCTATGCCCACTAAAGTTCTCCTGGAAGTTAAACTTTCTACAGTGGTTCTCCTATACCTGAGACACAACTGCCTCCTAACATCTGCTGTGTCTTTAGGAGAAAGTATAGAACTTTATTAGAGTGTAGGTAAGTGTTGTGTTATCTGGTACAAATTAGTTGTTGGAATCAAAATCCAACATCAGGATCATAAGGTGAAAAGCATATGTCACTGGGCAGATGAGTGTTCCCATAGCTTTGTAATTAGTGTGCCCATGATGTTCAAACGTCGTGGGTGTACCAAATTGCTACTTAAATCACTAGGAGTTCATTTAAGCTATCAAGGACAAGAAATGGGCTGCTCTTGGGAGCTTCTGGGAGGAGACAGAGGTCCAGGAGGTCTGCCCTTCGTTCTTGCCATGACTAGAGTGTGTATAGGCTGAAGAATGCTTACAAAAAAAGGTGGAGTGTTTAGAATCCCAGTAAAGCAGTACTAGCTCAAGAATGCGTAGGCACTGAGATCGACTCCAAGGCAGAGAGTGCTGGCTCTTTTGTCATCAGGTGTATTTTATGGCCATGAAAAATCCAGTAAGAGGATTTTTGTGTCAGGCAAAGATGGAGCAAAAACTATACATTTACTTTCTTCTCAAGTGAAACAAACAAAGAATGACATGACTGTATGAAAAAACTGTTTTCAGGACACTGAGCTTCTGGTAGCCAAGGACAGGGATGCTGGAAAGAGAGAAAACAGAGTGGAACCTTAAAATTATCCCCGTTCATTAGCTGTCTTAGTCACTTTTCTCTTGTTGCTGAGACAAATACCCGACACCCAAAATGAAGGAAGGAAAGGTTTATTTAGCTCACAGTTGCTGGAGGTTTTAATACACATTTGGCTGGATCCAAGGCTGAATGGAACAGAGCAGAGAGCATCCAGTTCATGGTAGTGGAACAGCAACAAAATGCTGACAGAGGCAGCCAACCAAAGAAGGCAGCAGAGCAACAGCGCTAGTCTGTCTCTCTGTCTCTCTCTAAATTACATCAGGCTATCTGCCTTAGCCTATCCACCTCAGGCCACACTTATAATTCCCAGCAGTATTCAGACTGATAATCTCATCAGTACTAAAATACATAATCCCAGTAACTCATGAGTCAAGTCTCAATATATAGAAGTCCCAGCCCCATGATTGCATGAGGCTTTGGGGAGCCAACTAGACATAAACCATAACATTAGCTTAAGAGAGTTCACAGGATCTGACACAGCCAAGAAACGTGGAGACACAAACCAGTAGTCTCTAAACTAAGGAGGCAGAGTTAAGAATTAGAGGGGCTGGAGAGAGCTCAGGTGCAAAAGTGCCTGTCTGGCAAGTGCAAGGTCCTGAGTTAGATCCCAGGTTCAAAAAAAAAAAAAAAAGAAAAAAAGTAGAGAACCTTAGGCA
Organism: Myocastor coypus; assembly: GCA_004027025.1. Lineage (NCBI taxonomy): Eukaryota > Metazoa > Chordata > Mammalia > Rodentia > Myocastoridae > Myocastor > Myocastor coypus. Next base: position 5,192 of record PVJA010052011.1, read on the forward strand.
GAATGACTCTTATTCCTAGCATAGCCTACAAAGAGTAGAGCCTTGTGAAAGGACAAGCCTGGAGGTCTACAACAGCCTCATGAATAGTCGGCCCAGTGCTGGCCATCAGAGTAGCTGAGGCCAGGGACACAGCCCTGGAAGGATTACAGAGAACCGCGCTCAGTACTCGTGCTGGGCTGTGAACAGTGTTTGAGAGCGAAGCTAAATAAGATTCATAATAAAAAACTATCCAACAGCTAAAAAATATAAAATCTACAGTATGTGGTGGTGATCAAAGATTTCCAGCTGCAAAAGTAGCAGGAAAGTACAGCTAGTCATAACAAAAGTAATCAAGGAATTAATACCTGACCAGAATTGATAAAGATGATAGACAATAAGATTAAATGTTATTAAATATCTAGTCTATTAGTTCAAAAAGGTCAGTAAGGAAATAACATATATTATTAAAAAAAAAAAAAAAAAAACCTCCTCCAAAAATAAAAATAAGAAAATCCATCAAAAATTTCTGGAGAGAGCTGGGGAGATACCTCAGTGGTCTAAGAGGCTGCCTGGCAAGTGGAAGGACCCGAGTTCTAACCCCAGTATCACATGCAATGCTAGCCCAAAAAGCAGGCATGGTGGCACATGTTGGTAATTTGGGCATTGCAGAGGCTGGAACAGGAAGATCGCTATGAGTCTGAGCTGTGTAACAAGACCTTGAACCAAATCAATCAATCAATCAATCAATCAATCAATCAATTATTTTTAAAATTCTGGGGATAAAAATACAATCTCATGTGAAAAGTACACTAAATGTGATTAAACATTATGGAAGGAGATTAAACATTATGGAAGGAACGACTACTGAAGTTGAAGACACAATAGACACTGTATAAAATGAAATGAAGGCAAAAGAAAATTTTAAATGCAAAGAACATTAGTGAACTATAGGAAAATTTAAGAATGTCAGTGTACTTGTGTTTGAAGATTCCAAAGGCAGGAGAATAGAAAAATATATTTCGGGGCCCGGCAGGATGGCTCAGTGGTCTAAAGCGCCTGCAGGCGGCTGCAGGGACCGCGGTTCGATTCCCCGGCACCACATGCTGTGCCAGCCCTGCCTTCAGGGCAGGCTGAGCCGGCCATAAAAATAAACAAAAACAAAAACAAAAAAAAAAAAAAAAAAAAAAAAAAAAAAAAAAAAAAAAAAAAAAAAAAAAAAAAAAAAAAAAAAAAAAAAAAAAAAAAAAAAAAAAAAAAAAAAAAAGAAAAAAGAAAAAAGAAAAAAGAAAGAAAGAAAAAAGAAAAATATATTTCAAGAATAATGGCTCTATAATCATGAAACTTGGTAAAAACAATAAATAAATCAGATCATCACCATAAAAATAATAGTGGGAGAAATGATGAAAACAGAAACACACACCAGGATCAAATTACTCAAAACCATTTATAAAGAAAAAACTCTTAGAAACAACAATAGAGAAAGGTCAGATTATAGACAGAAAAATTAAAACTTATGCAGATTTTTTTCCAAAGAGCAATATAAACTAGAGAGCAGTTGAACGACATTTTCAAGGTACTAAAGGAAAAAAAGTTCAACATAGTATTTATGCCCACAAAAATATATTTGAACAATAAAGGTGAACTTAAGGCTTTTCACACATACCAGCGCTGAAAGAAACTATTCCCGGCAGGTCCACACTATACTAGTTGTTAAGGGTCTGGACTAGAAGAGTACGCTATTACTTGGAAAAGAATCTACAGAAAAAAATTTGGAGAATAGGAACTATTAACCACACTGAAAATATACATGACATTGAAATCTTACTATATATAGTTCTCTCTGGAGAGAGCTGACTGGGAGATGGAGTTGTACAGTAAGGCACCAACTTAGCCCCACGTTCAGTCCCCAACATGAAAAATAAAAGCAACCGCAGTTCTAAAATTTAAAAAGTTATAACAATATTTTGAAATGTACAGTGTTATTTCTAAGTAAAGCATATGAAAATATCATCAAGAGAAGGAGAAGAATAAAGGAAAAATATATTAGAAGGTAGTTCTACTTCACATGCATTGATTCTATAAATTAGCCTATACACTAAAATTGAAAGGCAGAAGTTGGCACGTCATTCTTTTAAAAAGTCAATATTCAAGAAATTATACTATACCTCTCTTAAATGGGCTTTAAATATAAAAGTGCAAATAGATTTCACAAAGCGAAATGACAGAGAAAGGTCGCTATTAGCCACAAGAAAATGTAAATTAAAAGCACGATATCATAACCTGTATAAATTTTTAAAATTGACAATATCAAATTATAAAATTTTAAAAATTGAAAGTATCAATCAAGGTTAAGGATAACACAAACCTTCAACTTTCATATGCTGCTTATGATAAATCAAACTGATTTTTAAAAAAGCACTTTGGATATAATTTCACAATTTTAAACAGCCAAATAGAGACCTATATTTATTTCAGCCCTACTGAACTAAACCTGAACCTGAACTAAACGTAGGTGAAGTAGTTTTCTTTTAAAAGTTTTCCTTTTCAGAGTTTGCTTTGCATAGTGAGCCATGGTCTGAAAGTACTAAGTTTCAAGATTCAAATGCATCCTTCCCATCCTCTGGTGCCTGCAGAACCCTACTACAAGGCCAGAGAGGACATTCGTTCTTCTATGTCAGTGGTCAGGGTCCAGCCTTGGGCTCAGAGGGTACCTTCTTTCAGATTTCAGCTGTCAGTGGAGAGAGCAATAACTCTCCTCATGCTAAACATCACAGCCCCGTTCTAGGAAACGATGACATTTTGATGTTCTCTCTTCCCAGGTTCAACTTCTGCAGTCAGGACACCGTGAGGGAGGACAATCTGCTCACCCTCAGCCCGTGTTATCATGTGGACATTGAGTGTTGCTGCTAATAAAATCTAGAGGTGAAGCAATACATTATGTCTTCTTTCATTGATGTTCATTATTCCCACTGAAACTTCTGGATAGAGTGGTCATTATCCAAGATCTGTGATTGATCTGAAAAAGCACAAAAAATTGTGGAATCTTGCTGCAGCTTGGCATCTGCGTGTGGGAATACTGTTTACATAATAATGTCATTATGTCCACTATAACTGATATTCTGACCACATAAAACAGATTTCCAGGCCCAAAGAGCACCCACTTTGGGCAGGAAAGCATCAACCTCTGCCACTTTTTGTGTCATCTACAGCAATCTTCTGTGACTGTTCTAACCAGACATGTCGTGAGTGATAACACAAAAGGAAATGAGAATAAAATGCTGCTGATGTTTCTAAATTGGTCTTCATGGTTTCAGCAGGGTTTCCCCAAATCCTTTGTCTCAGACCAAAGCACAGATGCAAGGACCCCTGGTGATTCCTAGTGCAGAATCCACCTCCCAACTGAGTCTTCCTGGTCCCTGTTGGTCTGACCCTCACCTTGGACTTCAGCCTCACTTCACAGCATACTTCTTCTGGAGCTTCGCATTCTGGACCATCCCCAAAGACAGCTTTACTCTCCAGTGTTGCTGGGCATTTGCACAAACTCTTTCTCTCTCCCTCTCCCTCTCTCTCACACGCACAAACACATTTCTTACTTTTAATTTTTTTCTTTTTATTGAAATTAATAAGAAATAACAATGTGACAGTTTAGAAAACACATTAGTAGTACGTTTCCAGTATTTGATACAATGCATATTGTTGTTCTAGTAGTTATACAGAGCACAGGGTGTAGACATGATAATTTTTCTAATCATTATAGGTACAACCAAATTTCTTCTCACTGAACTAAGAGAAAGTAGTTGTGTATATAATCCAATTTTCCATAATCACAGTGGGTTATTGGCAAAACTGGCATGATGGAAGCTGTTGATTTAAGCCTTTTACAGCTCCGCATACTAATCTAGCTTTACATGTTATGCCTCATGGTTAAACATTTCTGCTGGATGGTTAAGGGCAAGTTAAAGCAAGACCTGTATAACAAAATGTGGAACTATTTTATCTCCCAAGGTGAGTCAAATCCCCTCAGAATTTACTTTGAACCCATGTACAGTGCTTTGTAGAACTGTTGTCAGTGTCAGCCATCTGGATGAGTCATGACCATTGCTTGACCAGTTTGCTCTCTGTGGAAGCCTGAGGGAATGTTTTCTCTCTAAGTGACTCTCCTTAGGTACACAATATATCTTTAATCCCTTTCCTCTGTAGCCCCATAATCTCCTTGAACAGAAAATTTGGGAAACTACTGAGTTATAGGACGTTATAGCACAGGTTCTCTTATGTGCTAAATCCTCAATCACCTAGAAGGGTGAGGGCCAAAATATTGGTTATCCTTGTAGCCCTTCTTTTTCTCCAATTTTTGGTCTGTAATCTTATATTCTGGACCCTCTAGAAGAAAAGCTTAATGATATTATTACTCTATAACATAGATACTTGAGCTTAACATCACTAAGCTCCAGTACGTTGTCTTTCTAGACTGATTTTTTTTCCATGTTTTTCAATGTGGTTAACTTCTAATGGCTCTCATCCTCTGTACAGACATCATCTTATCCAGGAAGACACTGCACCGCATTGTTCACAACTTCTACATTAAAGTCTGTGCCTAAAATTTCACCTTTCTCAACACTTATCTCTGCAAGTCATAATTATAGGTTCACTTCTGCATATATCACATCTATAAATGCATTAAGAGGACATTTCTTAGTGTTCCATTAATAAAAAAAAAAAGAATGTATCCATTGTAACCAGCTACTTAAAATTAGGCTAATTCCCAAAAATGATATCATAAAAGAAAAAACTATCTATTCTGGGCCTCACAAAATAAGAGTTGACAAATGATATGGTGGAAATGAATATAAAAAACTGAAAACACTTTTATTTCAGTGTTTCACCAAAATTATTTGAATTGATCTGACATGAAGCATTACACTAAGGGGTCTCAGCCTTTATTATGGATGCTTTCTCTGGCATGAACCTAAAGTTCCAACTTCAGTTGGTGCCTTTAAACTTGAAGGCTGCCCATCTACAGCAAAGAGGCTATCAGCTTCTTCGGAGGAAGTGCATCCTCCTTTCCGTCTATGCTGAAAACATTCCAAAGATTGCATCTGATTGCCATGTGCCAAGGAAAGCGCAATGTGCTGATAGGCTTAGGACAACCAGGACCCGCCCTTAGGGAGGGATGAGGCCAGCATCTTCAATTTGCACAGTTTACATGGAGGAAGAATGAATCTATGAATAAAAATGAGCAGTCTTACTTCAGGGTCATCCTCACAACTGGCAGCATGGAATTTCCACTGACCAAAATGAAGAATAATCTGGGAAGAAGATATTTACAAGCAAGTCAGTTTTAGTAATGTCACATTTTCAAGGATCATTAGACATCCAGTTGACCATATAAAGTATAGAGTTGGATATATGAATATGAAGTTGAAGACAGAAGTCTAGTTAGAAAAATAAACTTTGGCATTTGCAGTAGACAGACTGCATTTATAGAAGTGCTGTATTTCTTTACAAATATATTAGCATAATTCTCAACACATGAGAGTACTTAATAAATGTTTATAATTACTCTGATGAGCTCATGAAAATATCTAATAACATTAACCATAATGATGAATAATAAAACCAATTAATAAAGTAGTACCTGCAAATTTATTTAGATATAAGATGAAATAAAGGAGTTTAAAATCATCAAATCTGAAAATTACATATATTTAAAAATGTCTTCATTAAGAAATATAATCCATTTTTATGATGACAGTGTTTTCAAGTTGAATTGTTTTAAGAGAACCATTTCTTCAAATTATTTACCTATTGCTGAATAAAGTAAATTTATGGAAAATCTGTTAATTTTCGAGCTCGAGGTAGATTCTTTTTTTTTTTTTTTTTTACTTTTCTTAAGGTAAGACCCCTATGTCAGTTTGAAAGGACAAGCCAGTCCATACATAAGTGATGAACTTTCTGCATGTAATTTCTTTTGTTTTGGCTGAATCAGGCCACTCTGAGGGCAAACCTGGTGCAGCATTGGGGTGATGAGGATCAAACTGGTCCGCTGTGGCTGCCTAAGCTTGCCTAAGTAGGTACTTTAGACTACTAAATTATCTCGCTGGCCTTCTGCATGGAATTTCCAACATGCTTCATGCTTGCTTTGGTTTCTGTGCTATCTTGTGATGGATCTATAGGTATTTGCAAGTGTAGAAGGGTTCCTTTTCCCCTGAATACTTGCCAGCATTTGTTGCTTTTTGTATTCTTGATGATAAGATACACATTCTGATTGGGGGAGACAGAAGCTCAGTATAGTCCTGATTTGTATGTTCCTGATGGCTAAGGATGTTGAATGGTTTTTCATACACTGCACTTATTGATCATTTATACTTCTTCCAAGAAGTGTCTGTTCAATGCATTTGTCCACTTGTTAATTGGGTGACTTGATCTGAGGACCACTTAATGTGTTTTACTTCTTTATAAATTGTAAATATTAATCTGTCAGCAAAGTAGCTGGCAAATATTTTCTCGTACTCTTTGGCCACTGATGGTGAAGCCCTGAGAGTTTCAAACAAACACTGAGGCACACGTGCCTTAGGTCTCCAACACCGCTGAAGGCTTTCTTTTCACTGTTGTTTTCCTTGCTGCACAGGAACTTTTAATTTAACATTGTTCCATTTGGGGATTTTTGCTATTATTTCCTGGGCTATTGCAATCTTTTTCAGGAATTCTTTGCTCTCAAGAGCTTCACTTCGAAGTATAGTTGTTCTTTTTTTGTGTTTTTTCAATTTAATATTTTTATTGTTTAAATTTTACAATGGATATATTGCATATTTTAATCATCAGATCAGGGGCCCGGCGGGATGGCTCAGTGGTCTAAAGCGCCTGCTTGGGAAAGCTTGGGTGGCTTCAGGGACCGCGGTTCGATCCCCGGCACCACATGCTGCGCAAGCCCTGCCCTCGGGGTGGGCTGGGCCGGCCATGAAAATGAGTGAAGAAACAAAGGTTCTGAAACAAGAAAAAATAATAATAAATAAAATTAAAAAAAAAATTAATCATCAGATCAGTTTAGATTAATACATATAGGTATATAAGATTGATCAAACAATTAAACATTAACCCTTTTAAATGAACATTACTTTTTTTTTCTTTTCCCCTTTCTTTTTTATGAAAGTTGACATATTGCATATTGTCCTCACAATCCTACACAGTACAGTGTGTGGGCATGACGCACCTCCCTATTTATGTTGTGTAGAAAAAAAAAAGGAAAAGAATATACTTCTCTTTGGACTAAGAGGAAGCAGATACATACACAGTCAAATGTTCTGCAATTGCAGTGGGCCACTAGTGAAGCTTGTAATGTTGGAAGCTATTGAATCTAAGCCTCCTAAAGCTCATCTCACCAATCTAGCTCTGCGTTCCATGCATT
>PVJA010052012.1:0-12590 GCA_004027025.1 Myocastor coypus
GTGGACACGGGTCCTGAGATTGCCTCCTACTCCTTGTTGTTATCATTTTGTATGGAAGCGACCTCTGCACTTTGGTGATGTTATGCTGTGTCTATGGGCGTTTGGTCTGGAGACTCCAAGGTGGTTCTTCTACAGAGGTTCCTGACTCTTGTGTTGGGGCTCTGGCTGCTAGCTTTTCTGAATCCTGGGGGATGTGGTCCGCAGCGGGTGTGCAGGCTCAGCTCCCAGCGGTGGGGTTTGGGCTGGGCTGGGACAGGAAGTTGGTCTCGGGAACGCAGAGGCGGGGCAGAGGGGCGCAGGGGCTTACCCGCAGCGGGTGCGCAGGCTCAGCTCCCAGCGGTGGGGTTTGGGCTAGAACCTAAGAAATGAACAAATGAATTTGTAATAGATCTTTGCTCTCATGTCAGCTGATCTGCAGAGTTGCATGATGAATATACGTGGGTCTTCAGCTCTTTTAGAAATTACAAGTACAATTTTACTAAAGCTGCAACCCCACCTTCACTGCCTCGCTTTCTCTTTTCTTCCCCTTATTTTCTTCGCCCTGTCTTCTCATATTATGCGCCATATGACTATTATCCTCCATCTCTCTTTTTTATATAAAATTTTCTCCTACCACTAGGAGAAAATGCAGGAGTATTCCTTGTACAGAAGACTTCTGAGGAAAGTGATTGATTATATTTTCTGACTAACCCCTAAGTGTTCACTTTTCCATAGCCTTTCATGGTAAGGGGGGCCAAATGGCCTAACATTGTGTTCTTGTGATCTTGAAAGTTAGCAGGAGATGAATGAAGGTGGCAGTTGGTCACCAGTGTAGGGCAAGGCCAGGCCAGAGTGTGTGGAGCAATCAAACTACTTGCCTGAGACGGTTCCAGCCATTAGTCACTAGGCAACCGTGTGTTGTGTGACACTAACTTTGTCAAATGAGCAAACAGACACTCTTCGAGTGACTATTCACTTCCTTTTCCTCCCATCAAGGGAGAGATAGCTTCACCTGGTCACAGCTTTGTTGCTTGTCTTTATTTCTTCACCCCCTTGTCCTTTCACCCTGGGAACGGCGAGCACTGCATGGAACACAGAAGAATTTCTCACTAGCTCAATCCAATGTAACAACATCCTCTATTAAGTAAGAGATTGCTGAAGCAGAATTATCATATTAACATGGAAACATAGAGTACTGCTCCCTTGACAAAATGAAGAAGTGTGATATCACATAAATATTACTTATTTGTATTGGAAAATCAGAGGAATTAAATTGAACCTCAGAGCATTTATTGGAAAAATAACATGTCTCCTGTGGAAATTGTACTTGTAGCCTTGGGCTTTGCCTTCCTATTAACCCCTCTACATTCCTGTTCCTGACTAAACTATAGTTGTCTCTATTATTCTAGGACCTGGAGCAAATGCACTGGCTTTATTATTTAGCTAACTATACCTTGTACCTTTTATTGTGTGCTACATAAATATTTGTTACTCTTTAATGTAAAGTAGTACACATTCCATTTTTGTTGAGGAGAGACAGCCATGTGGCTTGCTTTAACCTGTTAGCTTTGGATAATAGTGACATGTGTCAGTTCTGAGCAGAAGCTTCATCAGCCAACATATGTGTGGTCTTCTCTTTTTCTCTTATCCACACATTAAAGGAATTTGTATTAAGATGCAGGGTTTTTTCCCAGCTCAATCCTTTGAGACTTACGCAGTATTTTTGTATTTGTCAAATACCATCCGTAAAATGCACAACAATAAACTTTACTGTTTTTAATACACTGAAATTTTAGCAGTTGCTACTCAAATACAGTTTAGCCTATTTCATTTGCTGTGATTTGAAAGAGAATTCAGTAACAGGAGGAGAGCCAAGGTGTTTGTATGCTAGTTTCAGTAATAAATATAGAATTATACTGTAAAGGCCCATGATCTCACCCAAATATCTTGGATGAGCAGTGGTAGACCTTCTGGAGGGTGACTGGATATGGGGGCATTGCAGCCGATTTGCTGTTAGAAGGTGAAATCTTACCAAAGATTGTTTCCTGGGGCATGATGCAGAAGGGTCCTCCATTCCTGGATCTTCCTCCTCTCTGTTTCTTGATTTCTGTCAGCTTTCTTTCATCCAGGCCCTTTGATAAAGCTGTTTCTGCCTTGGTGCCAGTCAACCATGGACTGTAACTATGAGAGAAAATAAAACTCTGTCTCTTTAAGGTGTAGGTGTTAGGTGTGTCCCTGTGATGAGAAAATTACTGAGATGCACGTGTCTTATTAGCATACTCAGAAAAATACATTTGAAACATAAAAACCCTATTGCTTCTAATATAAGATATTCATAGATCATATGCTCACTTCATAGTCTTATAATTATTATGTATCTTGCATTTTTCCATTTTGGGGGGTCTGATTCTTCATAAGTTTACAGCAAAACTCCAGGGAAACAATATGTTCCTTTAGTAAGCCTTCTTGAGAAATGGGTTCACATTATATCACAGTTATACTTTCAGAGAAATTTCTTGGTATAGTAGAAAAGTAGTGTGTATTCTGTGCGCACATAATTATGGCAACAATATAACTCTCTTCAAATAATAGGTTCAAAATAAATATCTGTTGAGTTTCATTGTAATACATGAGATTGCAGTTACCTGATATTTTGGAATTTTAAGTACTTTGTACTACTATGATGAAATCATCACATATCAGATATTTTTTTCTCCATCAAAATGTGTAAATGTCTGTGTATATGTTGAAGATAAATCAATATTTTAAATTTATTTAAATCTAACTCATTTCAAGGTGGTGTGGAAAAGGTTCTCAAACTGCAGCGAGCCTGTGTATGTCACAGGAAAATCTATATAATAGCATACTTGGGTTTGGCAGTAAGAAATAATTTTCAAGGTCAAAGCCAAATCTCCATTTTAAAGCATCATTCTCAAAGGATCCAATGCGTGTTCACTATAGGCTACACTGAAAAGTATTTTAAAAGAGCAATGTTAAAAAACTTTAACATAAATTATAGTGTCTTTGGGTCTTCCTATATGACAAATTCTGATTCAGTAGTTCCAAGATGATTTTTAACAGACTTCCTGTTCATTTTGATTGTGCAGATACTCTGGCTAAATTTCGTATAGTAAAATAGTAAAGAAAAATGCACTTCATGTTTCCCTGAGTTTATAAACACTGATCCATGCTACGTAAGTGTTCTTACTCTTTTATGCATGTCAGTTAATGCCACAACTAGATTTCATACCACCTGAGGCCAGGAATCTATCTAATTATATATTTTTCCCTTTGCCCATAGTTGTCACCTCAGTGCCCAGGATTTGCCTAGCAGGCGCTCAATAAGTGTTGTTGATTGATTACTTAAAATGCTACAGAACAGCTGTAGAGCATCAGGAAGTACATAATTATACGCAGTGAAATGCCATTTTTACAGAATGGATTTGGATCAATGTCAAAATGGATTTTCAGAGAAAATGGAAATTGATGACATACATTATAATTTTTGAAAGCACATCTTATATTTGATTCAGATATTGTGATCAAACATGTCAATAAGCTCAATCTTCCCCTCCTCTAAATGAAGTAATTTACACAAAAGCACAGTGGAAGTTATAATTAGAAGTATCCTAAAATTTTTATGTAATTTAATTGTCATTTTTGTCACAATAGTATTGTATAAGACTTGAAACTCTTTACATAATAAATAGTATAGACCTGCTCAGGGTGCGTAATATAAGAAAGTCATCCTAGTTGTGATCCTAGCTTTATTTTATTTTATTTTATTATTATTATTTTTTGTATTTCAGGGAAGGGTCTACAGCATGTTCAGGGTTTCACTACTAGATCAGACTTGTAATAATCTGCCTGTTTACAGCCTCCTAAGAGCTGAGATTACAGGTGCACGCCATCATGCCCAGCCTCAATTGCCATCTCAGCATGCCCAAGGAGTGGGGTCAGCATGGCAGGCTCAGGGGTCAACCCCCCAGCCCCTCACCTGCTTGCGGGTGCTTTAATCCACTGAGCTATTTGACCCACCCTGATTCTAGTTTTAGATGTAGTCAAAATGAAAAATGATCTTGGAGAAACGAAACAGAAAAGTTTTCTTATTCTTCAAGCTAAGCTGTGTACTTACCAATATTGGAGAATATTACTAGTCTTCATTCATTCATTCATTCGTTCGTTCGTTCACTTTCCCACTATGCCCACTGTGGGCTTGCTACGCTGGTGCTGTAGCAGTGATACATGTCACTCTCCTGGAGCTAACATGCCGCATACAAAGCAATAGCTAAGTACAATGCTACAAAGCGACAGCTGAAAATAGAGGAGAAACAAGGAGTCACTTGAGAGATCCGAGGTATCAGAAAAGCTGTCAGGAGGATGGAGCATCTAAACTGAGATCCGAAGCATTGAGAATAAGTTGAAGGCTAGGCAGAGGAGAGGGAAAGGAGAGGAACAGGCAAAGTGCTCAGTGGACTGGACCTGCTCGGACAAGTCTACCTCGGTGTGAGGAAAGAAGGCTTAGGAGTGGGACCGGATGCTAATTAGGAGCCAGGCCATAAAATGTGACGGACGCTTATAACTGTTGGCACTTTTTCTGTGTTTGAAGGCGTGGGTCTACCTTCCCAACTAGATTATGGCTTCCCATGTGGCAATGTCTGTTTCAAGTTGCTGCCAATCTTACAGTACGATGAGCTTGAGTAATAAACTGGATAAAGTTTGTTAAATGAATAAAGATTTCAGTCTCTTGCATTGCACTTAAGTGAGTACCAGGAAGAATTCTGGTTGATTCTAAAAAGGAGGATGGTATCAAATAAATTTGGGATTTAAAAAACAGCAGTAGATTTTTCTCATAGCCACAGGATGAAAGAATGTCATTTAATTCAAACCATTCTTTCTTTGGAGAAAAGAATCTCTCTTGAAAGTCTGAGTAAACAACCTTAAGTAATCATGGTACTGCAGATCCAAAATACTGTCACACCCATCCTGCAAGTCTAATTCAATTTCTCCTTTTGTCTAGCTTAGCAGGAAATTAGCCAGACAAGCATTCGGGACTTGTTATAAGAGTACTTCTTAGCATTTATATGGTTCTTTCTGGTTTCAGTGAACTTTAGGCCCATTAATTACTTAATCAGAGAGGCCATTGTGAGGCAGGCAAGCAAATATAGTTATCCCCATTTCATGGATAAGGAAAAGGAAATTGAAAATTCAAAAAGGGAGCTTGCTGCAGATTGGTCTGCCTGTCAGCAGTAGGCTCAAGCTTAACTCCCAGAAGGCTAGTACACAGGCCATTAGCTCAAATTGTCTCAAGATGAAAACAGTTCTGGGAGCCCTGAAAGAGAAAGGGTTCTGCATTACCATAAGGGGACACAAATATAGTAGCCAAAACTGTTCCCTTGTTTCTACTTTTTTCCTGCTGGTCACAGAAACAATTTCATGGATCCTTGAGACAAGATATTAACCTTAGAGCTGAGTCTTGTGCATGAGGAACCTGATCCCCGAGTAGAAATGAATTTATTTTGCAGGTATCTCCATAGTTTGGGCCTATCAAGTGGTACTCTTGTGGTTTAAACACTTGGCCATTGATAAGAGTTTGCCCCAGGGATTATTTCTCTTCCCATTTGGACTTCAAGGTATATGGAAACTCAAAGTTGCCGTTCTTCTCTTGTGTCATTTGTTGATTGGGCAGACCCTGAAGCTGAGATGCTAGCGTGTATTTCTGAGTGGGCGTTGGAACAAAAGCTTATCCTGGGCTTCGCGTACTAGAAATATTGAGAGTGAATAGTTGGATAAATTTATATCTATCTATCTATATCTATATATATATCTATCTATCTATCTATCTATCTATCTATCTATCTATATATATATATATATATATCGAATGTATAGCTATAATTTTCCAACATCTGGAATACAACCAGGGGTGAAAAAAGCACTCCCATGTTACAAGCTGCAGAAAGATACATGTTACAGACACGCAACATGAACATATTAGCTGCATTTCACTTTCCTCATGCCCAGGAACATGGGTCAGTTACACTTAGAGACACATCAGAGTTGTAGGCAGGCATGTATTTTGGTGTCTTCAGGCTCTTTTCTGTCTTTTGCGTGTTTGGAACTCATTAGGAAATCCCCAGAAATTCATCTGAAAATTTCAATTATTCTGGGTAGTAAACTATTAAAAGACTTCTCTTTCAGTATTTTTTTTTCTATGTGTTATATAATGTTCTTGTGTACAAATTCTTCTGCAGTAAGAGAACACCTCAGAACCTTATCATTTGAACTGCTTCATACTATGCCTTCTGTCTTCAAGCTTCTCCGGCCTTACCTTTGCACTGCTCGTTGGGCAGTCAGGTGCAGGCCTAAGCTGAAAAATATCTAAGCTCTAGCAAAACAATGGAAATAACCTTGCCTCTTCCGAGGAAAGGAAAATGCTAACTGCCACCATTTGCCGAGTATCATGCTTTTTATGTCTTTTGTATACATTTGATTCTATAACTACACCAACAATTCAAAAAGGATTCCAAGAAAAAGCACAGAAGTTTGCACTTTTCAAAATAAATCTGTTTTGAATAAATGAAATATATGCAAACCCACGGCTAGAACATGCAATTTCAGTACAAGATCTTAGAAATCATGCAGTCCCATGTCCCTTGTTTCTCAGATAGTACAACTGAGTCTTCGAAAAGTCACACTTAGTGTCACACTGTCTGATCCATTTTCTTCATTTCTGGAACAAAATACACAGTGCTCACAGGCTAAAGGTGAAGTTAATTTGGGCACATGGCTTCTTAGAGGGTTCAAGCCATAGTCACCTGACTGTAAGGCAGGAATGTCTTAGTGGGTAGATCTTGGCGGAGAAAGGTTGCTCCCACGCTGGTGATCAGGGACCAGTGAGAAGGGAGAGCCAGGAGGGGATGTTCCCTTCTAAATCCCGTCTCTGGTGACTTACATCTTCCCAACAGATGACACCTCCAACAGTAGGACAGCTATAATATCCCATCACACGAGCACTCCCAACACAGGAGGCTTTGGGGCCACTGTAGATATAAACTGTGACCAGCCCAGGGGGTAAAATGGAGAGTGCAGTGAGCGTGCATTTAGAATTCTGAGCTCTGCTATTCCCCAGTGCACAGGAAAAACTCTTAAATTTTCAAGGCTGCCTCTGTGCGTGAAGGAATTAAACAAAATGCTTTATGAGGCCATGTGACACTCTGAATACTATATCCTCTGTCTTTTTATTAGAATGCACTGCTTCTGATAATGCTTCTTCTTAAAACTACTCTGAAAAACTAGAAAAACAATATAACATATACTTATTGGATAAGTTTTTATTTTATGCATCCTGACCAATATTTTCAGGTTCTTATTAGAATAAAGAGACTTTACCAAAAAAGGCATAAAACAAGTTATTCCGGAAGCTAAAACTGCAGAATTCCTGTAAAATGAAAACTACTGTGTCATGTATCTTTGATGTACAGCTCAAATAAAATAAAAGGTTATAAGAGTATGAGAAACTTTTGATTTTTGGCTTTGAAAGCAAATACCAAGAATTCCTGCAGAAACAGGAAACTTTGGTTCTGAACTACACAAAGGCAGAAACTGTAGCCCACAACAGTACAATCAGAGCCTTTGGAGAAGCTGCCAAGGTGGTTTTGGAAAGACGAGGATCTGCAGGGTGGCAGGCTAGTTGAAGCCCCAGATTTTCTAACTGTCTCTTCCATGTGTCTCTGCAGTCGCTTGTGGCTCTTACCCTAGTACAGCAGGATGTCTGTCTGAGGATGGCGGCAGAGACTGAATAAAATGCTTGTCAGTGTTGCCGACCTTATCTATAGAACGCTAGCATTTGAACCCAAGTAGTTTTGTTGTCGTTACCTGCCCAGTTATAGCCTTTGGTAAAGACTGACTCCATCTTCTGTATTTTGCAGGCGATTTATAAGGTCCAGGGTGCATACTTGACACTGTGCTCAGTGATTTTAAACTCAAATGCCATGCTGAGTAAACCACATAATTAGTGGTTAAACTTCCTTGACATAAAAATTTTAGAGTTTTTCCAAAAGGTATATTTGGTATTAGAGACACACGAGGTAAACATGACCACATGAGAAAAGATACTGAACTTAATATTTATTATATTGATAATATTGTGTTCTTTGATAATGTTTACTATGAAGTATTTGGTGCAGTTTTAAATGGTGACACTAAAAATAAAGTAGTGGGCACTGAACAGATGGATTGAATTAAGAATGAGTTTAATGCCAAGTTCAGTCATGTCTGAATGGTAAAAAGAGCTATTTATTTTAAAACTTATTAGTCTTCAGAAAAGAAATAGTGATATTCCTTCTGGATGACAAAAAACCATATTAACAACTATGAATGTTCTAAAGGGAAAAATATAAAATAAGTCACTTTCCATAAGCATATAAGAATTTTTAAAGATATTTAAATGTAGAATAATTTTGCTTCAGTAAAAATGCCTAATCTCATTCAGTGCGGAATCTAATAGAATTTTAAAAATACTAGTATTGAGACCTAAATGATGATGTTTTGGGGATAAACTTATTTAATTTTAATAAACTACTATATTTATTTCCAGAAGAAACTATTTTGCAGCCAAAATAAAGTACCTGAACGTCAAATAACAATTGCAAAATAAAAGTTTGATTTAATTGTAAATGAATCAAAAGCAGATGTTTTGATCCTCCTTTAAAAACATGCAAATTTTTATAAACTTAAAAACAAATGGTTTTTATAAATATGATTTATATCAAGACAAATAACAAATATTTGATGAATAGTTCAAATTATTTGAAAAACTTAGAATTGAACTGCGCAAATTAAAAATGAAAATGTGTGTTAGAAAAAAGAATAGGCATTTGCATATCTCTTCACATGGAAAATATTGAATGGTGTTTGAAAAAGCTGCGTTGCGTTGCTCTTGAGACAGAAGATTTTGCTTCTGATAGTTTTTGTCTAAGAAAATTGTAATCCCTTTGGGTCTAACCAAGTTTATTGCACATCCAGTGAGTAAAGCGATAACTAAGTTTGGTCAGAGGAAAATTTCCCCAAACATTACTGAACAAATGAGATAACATATATAGAAATATTTATAAAACATGCATGAGATTACTCTTTAAAAGTTTATATTGCACAAAAATACATAGTGTGTTTCACAGCAATAATTTTCTTAAGCATAAACGTCACTTAGGCTGCTTGGGAGATAGCTCGACAGTCTAATCACCT
Source organism: Myocastor coypus (assembly GCA_004027025.1). Classification (NCBI taxonomy): domain Eukaryota; kingdom Metazoa; phylum Chordata; class Mammalia; order Rodentia; family Myocastoridae; genus Myocastor; species Myocastor coypus. Next base: position 9,226 of record PVJA010052012.1, read on the forward strand.
GCCTGGCAAGCAAAAGAACCCAGGTTCTATCCCTGGTTCTGCATGCTGTGTTGGCCTCAGAATCCAGAGTGCACCTGCCCAGCTACTGAGAATGAGTGTAGTGGTATGCACTTGTAATCTCAGTGCTAGGGAGGCTGAAACAGGAGTATCACTATAATTCTGACCTGAATAGCAAGACCCTGTACCAAATAAATAAATAAGTAAATAAATAAATAAATAAATAAAATATTTAAAAATCATTTAGTTATATGTCTAATAGTACTTGGTACAGTAGAGATAAACAAATAGCTAACTAATGAATGAATACTTAATCAGTACATCTATTTCCTTATGGATCAACAGACAAATATATAACTACAAGTCATATATAAATATCATATATATATATGTATATATATATATACACACACACACACACACACACACATACATACATACAGCTCTTATATTTGAAATGACTTATGTGATTATTTTTATGTACATTAGATTAGCAAATGAATGGTTTGAAGACATGTATGTGTCCTCTTGGTTGTCCTGTTTGGTTAGACTTAAAAGGATTCATACTGCTAAGCTCTGGAAATACCATTATAGACACAGTTGGCATTATTGAATGAATTGGTTCATTCATTCCCTGCTGAGACTGTAAAACAACTTACTCTTCTAGTTTTTCCACCCTGGACTGTCTCATCCCACAGAGGATGCATGGTCACAGTCTACCAAATCTATAAACAGGAAAAGCAAAAACAAAAACAAAAAAGAACGCCAAATTAATCAATATTATTTGTAAGAAAAACTGGGGGCTGGGGAGATAGCTCCATGGTACCAGTGTCTGTCTGGCAAGTGCAAGGTCATCAGTTCAAACCCCAGACCCATGAAAAATAAACAAACAAATAAATAAATAAATAAAATAATAAAGGGAACACCCACTTGAGACCCCCCTCTTGTCCCTTTCTTGGACAGAAACTTTCTTTCCCTCAATAAATATGTTCTGCTCATTAAAAATAAATAAAAAAGAACAGTTGGTTGCTGATGTATCTGCACACTCATAAACTATTGGGCTCAAAGATATTCTACTGCATCTATTTACATCATTTATACACCACTGATAACAAGACTTGCTTTTCGTTAACTCAAGTCTGTCTAGTCCTTGAGAACATAACATATCCTTTTGTCAGGATATATATATATATATATATATATATATATATATATATATATATATATATATAGAGAGAGAGAGAGAGAGAGAGAGAGAGAGAGAGAGAGAGAGGGTTGAGACAGAGAGCGACAGACAGAGAGAAGGCCAGCTTCATACACATTTGCCATGTAACGAGTTACCTGATGTAACTCACCCCTGAGTTACTCCAAGTCTTATTTGGGAACTGTGCTAACTCAGCAGTGTCTCTTAACTTTGGGCCACACACAGATCTTCCTCATGTACTGTATTGCTACACATGTCATCACTAGATACACCACTGCATAAAATATTGCAATATACGTCGGATCCCTAACACTTTGACTTTCTTTCTTTCTTTCTTTCTTGCTTGCTTACTTGCTTGCTTTATATCTTTCTTTTGATTCCAGGCAAGGGTCTTCAGGGTATTCAGGGACTTACTACCAGATCAGACTTGGAGTAATCTGTCTGTTTACAGCCTCCTAAGGGCTGGGATTCCAGGAGCACACAACCACAACCAATCCCAATTGCTGTCTCAGCATGCTCCTGGGGCGGGGCCAGCAAGGCAGACCTCAGGATTGAACCCTTGGTTCCTGTGCCTGCTTGCAGGCACTTTAATCTGCTGAGCTATTTGACCAGTCCTCCTAACTTTTCTTGTAACTTACTGGAGATGAACATTTTTCAAACATCTTCATTGATTTCCTAGGAAGTGTCAAAATACTGAATGTGTAAAATGTTGCTTTGCTTCATAAGTATATAGGTTCACATACATTTAAAGAAAATATTTCATTTTAAAATAATTATGAAAAACAAGACAAAGTCTAATCTAATCTGCTTACACAAAGTGCAGCACAAATGTCTTCAGCGCCAGATGGAGCACCAGCGACGCGAACTCACCGCTGTCCAAGGATTCCTGTTCATTGGACCAAAGGCTGTTTGTTCGTTGTGTGGACATCTGCTCTGCCAAATTCTCAGCACTGAATTTGCTTCTGTCCTTAAGGAGGAAAAATAGAACCATTGTACATAAATGCTATTTTATGTGATAGTGCTCTTTTTCAGTGTTTCCTGTCACTTTCACATTGGGACATCAGTGAAGTTCATATAAAGAGAAAAGAATACTTGGCAACTAAGAAGTGGGCACGAGGTTAATTTACAGTGCAGGGAGCGGTAGGAGTAATGCTAGAAAATAGTGAAGGGAGCCAACGTCAAGGGACCTGCCTGGCTCTTTGTAATGGTCATTACAGCATTTGTTTTCATTGCAAAATAGTGGAGCACAAAGGATGTTCTGTAAGTGGTTTTAAAGTAAGTCACAGAATTCCCAATGGAATACCACGTGCCTCCTCAGAGGACACGTGGAATGGAGTATTACGGGTGAGGACTACAGTGCACTGGAGAACAAAAACAAGATCACGTGGCAAGGGTAGTGTTTTATACTTCTGACCATATTTTCAAAATTAATGATAAACACATACTGAGAATGAATGTGTAGGGAATCACTCAAATGTTAGTGGAGTCTATCTGGGATAGTAAATGTGCCAGGAAATTTTTATATCCTTTTGCATTTATGTATTTTTGATAAAATTCAACAACATGAATTTCCACGAACGCATGAATCTCCTTTATAATAATAAAAAGAAACACTAAAAGAACATTTTTTAGTCTTTTTGGTAGAGGGGAGATGCAACAAAGCTGAACTACCTTCAGGGTAATGTAAAACTGATCTTCATATCCTGCTGTGTTTATTCAGTAGGCACTCAAATAAAGAAATACTTGACTCAACGGAAAATTATAAGGCTTCTGAGCTGAGTTGGATACAAACTTTCAATCCAAGTTTCACAGTTAGCTGGCTGTGCCTAGTAGAGATAAAAGCCTCTGTTGCTGGCTCACAGAGGCACACTCCAGCTCTGCCTTTGGTACCTGACTGTGTTTTTCCTGCTGAGGACTGTACATGTTTAGCAGACATAATGGCTAAAACATTCCTGGCTTCCAATTTTCTTCTTCTTCTTCTTCTTCTTCTTCTTCTTCTTCTTCTTCTTCTTCTTCTTCTTCTTCTTCTTCTTCTTCTTCTTCTTCTTCTTCTTCTTCTTCTTCTTCTTCTTCTTCTTCTTCTTCTTCTTCTTCTTCTTCTTCTTCTTCTTCTTCTTCTTCTTCTTCTTCTTCTTCTTCTTCTTCTCCTTCTTCTTTTTGTAGG
>PVJA010052013.1:0-12575 GCA_004027025.1 Myocastor coypus
AAAAAAAAAAAAAAACAGAAGGGCTGACCAAATAGCTCAGTGGATTAAAGCGCCTGCAAGCCATAGCAGAGACAGCGGTTTGGAGTCCCCAGGCCTGCTGTGTGGTCCCCACCCCAGGGGCACGCTGAGACAGCAGTTGAGACTTGGTGTGGTGGTGCACTCCGGTAATCTCAGATTTGGGAGGCTGTAAAATAGGCGGATTACTACGAGTGCGATCTAGCAGTGAGACCCTGAACACTCTGTAGACTTTTCCCTAAAATATAAAAACAAAGAAACAAAAAACAGAACAACAGCAACAACAAAACAGAAATCAGCAGGACAATCACAATACAATTATATATTGTATACACAATGTATAATTTCCCCTTTTTCCTTTTGTCCTTGTCCTCATCCCAGTTTTTCCTTCCCACTGACCAAATTCTTTTCCTTCCATGGTATCGATTGTCCCTTTCAAACTATATTTACTTTTCAGGCCTTCGCCCTAGCAATGTAGTAGAATGCTTGCACATGTGAGGCTGATTTATTTCACTTATCATGCAGTTTCTAGTTGCATTCATTTACCTACAAAAGCCTCAAATTTATCTTTTTTTATAGTTGAGTAATATTCCATCGTGTAAAAATACCAAAGTTTTTTTTTTTTTTCTTTTCACTTATTCCTCATTTGATGCGAATTCAGGTTGTTTCCAAGATTTGGCTATGGCAAAGTATGCTGCTATAAACTTGGGTGCACATATATCACTGTGGCATGACGATTTCAGTTCTTTTGGAAAAATATTGGGAGGGGAACAATTGGCCTGAATGGGACCTCCAGGGCCAGCTTTGTGAGGCATCTCCACACTGATTTCCAGAATAGCCTTACCAGCCTGCAATCCCACCAACAGGGAAGAAGGATATATTTATATTTTCACATCATGTAGCTGCATATCATTACTACTGAAGTCGATTTCAAGTACCTCAAGTTTACAATTTTAAAATTGAAAACTTTTTTTGTGCTTCTTTCTAGCTTTGCTCTTCATTTTTATGTGTGCAAGTTTTCAGCGCATGCTGATGATATTTATAGTGGAGTGCGAGCACGTCATGACAGCCCATAATGATGATATCCATAGTGGAGCGCGCGCACGTCGTGACGCCTTGGTTCCCTTCTCTTCCCACTCTCCCCTCCCCACTCCAGCTCTTCTTTTGCTTCTCATTTGCAAAAACAATGCTGTTATGCTTTCAATTCTGTTTTAATTACCTTTTTTACAATCTTTCCTTCTTCCTTCATCTCCTAGGAAACAGAATATAAACAAAGAGCACAGTAAGTATAGTTAGTTGGAAGGAAGAAAGGAAGGACATATTTTTTCCAAAAGGTGTGAGTCTAACTTTGCTTTTCTTTGGAAAGTAAATATTATTTTAATTCAAGGTAGATAGTGATTTAGAAAAAAAATCTATGATTTTATTCACATTATTTTAAATAAATGGATCGATCTGGGAAACATTCATAGTTTTATAATTTTGATTTTCTCATTTTGTTAATATGCCATATTTCTCTATCAATTTCTTTTCTTTATATTTTATGTATTTTCAATATACAAAAACACATTTATTTTAATTTTATTGTTGTATGTCTAATTTTATATCTTAGTACCTGCTAATTTTTCTAAATATATATTGTTGGATACTTATGAGTGAGCACATTACTCCCCTACTTTGTTGCAGCTTATTGTGTGTTAAAATTGAAATCAATATGTCCATTCCTTTTGGATAGAATATAGTCTTTCATTTTAGATGAGTCTAATGTTAATACGTGTTCTAAATTTTTGTTTTACAAAAATATAATATTTGTGGCCAGGTATCTTGGTGAATAGCTATAATACCAGTACTGAGGAGGCTGAGGCAGGAGGAGTTCTGTGAGTTTGAGTGGGCTACAAAATGAGTCCAAGGCAACCCTCATCTGCAAAGTAAAATCCTGTATCATAAAGAAAAAAAAAAAAAGAAAATAGCATATTCTGCTCTTGATTTTGGATGGATAGATAATATTAATAAATTTTGAGACTTTATATTTATTAATTTTATTTATTTATTTTATAATAATTTCTGTATTAATTTTTATTTATGTCTATATTCATTAATTTTAGAGCTTTGGTTATATCATTTTCATTTGTTCTCTTTTCAATAGCTTCTGATGAAATTCAACTATAATTGTAGTTCTATTGATTTCCACTATGCATGTACAAAGGCAATGTGATTTTTTTTATTAGTTCTACTAAATATTTTCTCTTTTTTGTAGGTTTTTAGTGGCTTTATTGTCCTAGAAAAAGCATTTTCCTATTTTTGTAATTTTTATCGTGCTATAGCTTGTTGAGCTTTTGGAGTCACATGCATGGCCGTTGCACCGTTGTTGTTTGTGGCTTTGTAAATTCACCTGTGAAAGTTTTCCCTAAACTTGAATTATGTTTTTGTATTGTTTTACCTTTCTTCTCTTCCAGAGTCAGTTGGATGTGTAAGACACTTAACATTTTCTCCCATATTTCCCAGACACTGTGGTCTTTGAAAATAATCTTTTCTTTGTATCTTAATGTTGTATTTTTATTGGCCTATGTTTGCTGTTGTTTTGTTCTGTTTTAATTTTTATTCACTCTAATGAGAAAAAGAGATAAAATAGAAATGAAACAGTTTCAAAACAAGTTAGCAAGAAGGTTACAGTAATTAATACCATACAATTGACCTATTTTTGAATTTGCCAAGATTTTCTTATGAGGACTCAAATCCAACAGATAGCCAGTATGCGAGTTACTGTAGTAGCCTTAATGATCATCACAAGGTCAACTTCTAGACCCCAGAGGAACCCTCAGGAGAGCTTCCACAGGTTACACCGCTTTATCTCCCGAGTTTCTAACTTCAGCCTAAGGAGGGGAGCGAGGGCTTTAGCTGCTGCTCTCTGATATTCATCCTCGTGTTCAGCACTCCCGCACGTCCATGCTTACAGGACCCACTTGTACCCTGACTGTATCAAGCTTGCTGAACCTTGAGATGCTGAGGCAACACAAAATTTTCTACTTAGCACATTCAAAGGGAGGACTTTCTCCTGCCCTCGAATATACCTTTTCCTGCAATGAGCCCTAAAGTGCGGATACTTTCCTTTCTGCCTTTTATCCTCCCCTTCTCCCTCACATAGATTCTGCTCAAACATCATAGTCCAGAAGCTCTCCTAGAGTACCTTGACTTCCACCACATTGACTTTCATAGCCTTAAACAGCAGATCTTATCCTAGTGTGTGCTTTCTGAGCAATCCCAAATACCTACAGAACATGATGTACACTAGCTACCTAGAAAAATTCCTCTAATCAGTGGACAGAATATAAAACTAATTTAATATCTTTTATTCAGTATTTTTATCTGAAAGCCATTTTGATAGTTGCTCCTAAAAATAACATTCAAATATATTTTTACGCAATGACATGTTGGTAGAATGTCCACAGCAAAATTACTGTCCAGCAAGTAACACTATAGTAAACACCCCAAAAATACCAAAGACCCAAAGCTACAAGACTAGGATTACTGTTTTGAAAGATATCACAATCAGTTCAAAGAAATTGCTATATGAAGTATGGGTATTGCAAGAGGCAAATAAAGCTTTTCTTGTTTCAGTTCCATGTATGTGTTCATTTATAAGACTTGATATTTTAATTATTTGAGAATAGTTGAAATTTCATAGGAAGTTTTCATTTTGAATGCTTTTTACACATAATTACACACATTTTTATCAAATCTACAGACACAAATGTATGAATTTCTCAGAGAAAAATAAATTATCTGTTTTCAAGTCTGTATACCATTGTTTTATTGCTCACTTTGATGGATTAACTACAGTTGAACTCGTAACCCCTAGCTGAACTGACTGAGCATGGTGCTAGGTGTAGAGGGTCCACCTGGGAATCGTTGCCAGCGGCACCAAGAAGGACTCAGAGGTGGGATGGTGTGCCGCTGGGTCTCCTGGAGAGTGGTCTCATGTTGGTTTTCCTGATGTCAACTTGGCTGTTCTCATCATCAGACAAGCTGAGAAAGTCGCTGCCTCGGAGGATGGCTGCGTTTCTCTTTGCAGGAGCAACTGTCTTTACTTTGAGTGTTACTTCCTGGTTCTAGTGCTGATCCTTCGACCTGCTGACCTAGACATTTCATCCCAATGGAGAAGATTCTCTAGTTTTGACCACTGACCTTTGGGCCTTCCCAGTGTAGACTCTCACAACAGACTAGCATGACACATGGTCATGGGCCTTAGACCTTTAATTGACTTTGTGCAGGCCATTGTCACAAGTTCTAGGTCTTTAGCTCGCCGCACACTGTGTGTTGCTGGGGGATTCAGGCCAACAGCTGCGTTCCTTGCGTCTCTGGCGTGTGGATAGATCTGGCAAATGCTTGCATTTGTCTCTATATAAATGCTACAAAATAATCTTTGAAATGGGGTGTCCTATATTGAATTTTTTTCCCCTTGTAAACCCTGACTGCAACATAGACAATACTGGTTCTTACCTTTAGCCAGGCCTATATAGTGAAGGTCTTGCTTTCAAAAGCCTAAGACCTGCATGGAATCCTCCAATATTAAATGCATACACAGAAGCCTGTGAATACCAGCTTGCGTAAAGCATTCTGATTAGTGTTAGAAATATATAAATAGGGTGTAAGAATATGTATGTTCTGAATTAAGGTTTTGCAGATTATGTCTTAGAGGGTAAACCTAGTTCATTGTTCATTTTTACATATTATTTAGGAACACTATGTTTAATAGATACTATCTATGAGTGTTTTGCACTACAGTGAGCAAGTATAAGGGACAGAAACTTGTTATCAAAAAGCCTATTTACTACTGAATTTTTGCAGAAAAAAAAATTCTGTTCATTTCGATCTGCATAGAGATAAAAAGACACAAGTACGGGAGGAAGCCGTTGCACCTTGAACATAGCTAAAGGAGGAAGTGAAATTTTCAAATTTAATTTTCAGTAGTGTTTTCACGGCTGCATCCAGCACGGGGGAGTGACATGTGCACAGGACACATCCTACTTCTATGCATATTCCCATCCCTTTCCTCTCCCTTTTACTCTCTCCTTTCAGCAATGTCGAGCCACTTTCAATTTGCAAGTGATTATTCTCCTTGTTTTCTACCTCTACCTCTCCTTTTTGATCTTTAATTAATTTATCCATTGCTAATCTTAAACAAGAGAAAGCCTTAAGGCTGGTGTGATAGCTCTGCAGCCAGCTTTGGAATGCACAGGGATCAGGATTCGATCCTCAATCCAGCAAGCCTCACCAGCGCCGCCTCTGGGGCACGCTCAGTCATTCTTTCTGAAGTAAGAGGTTATTTGAAGGCTTTTAAAAAACTTGTTCATGGGCCAAGGAGGTAGCTCAGCGGTATAAGCACCTGCCTGGTAAGCAAACGGTCATGAGTTCATCTCCTGCATGAAAAAGTAAAACAAAATAAAATAATAATATAAAATAAAATTATTCTCTTTCAAAAATGCCCTTAACAGTGCTTCTCAACCTTTCTAAGGTTGTGATTCCACAATACAGTTCCTCATGTTGCGGTGACCCCAAGCCAAAAAATCATTTTGGTGGCTACTTCAAAACTGTAATTTTGCAGTTTTGATTTGGAAAACAGTTATGATTTGGAATGGCCTTAGGTGACTCCTGTGTTTTGGTTATTAGACCCCCACCAGGGTCGCGACCCATAGGTTGAGAACCGCTACAAGGGCTTGGAGTGGTGACACACACCTGTAATCCCAGAACTTGGGAGGCTGAGGCAGGAGGATCAGTGCGAGTTCGAGACCAGCCTGGGCTACAAAAGTAAGCTAAAGACCAGCCTGAAGTGCATAGAGAGACCCTGTCTCAAAAAAAAAAAAAAAAAGACCTTAAACACGTTTTCATGTATTTTTGGCCCCCTATACTTCTTCTGAGAAGTGTCTGTTCAGATACTTCATCCACTTGACTGGGGCTTTTATTTTGGTTCTCTAATTTTTTTAGGAATTCATGTATTCCAGGTAGTAGTTCTCTGTTGGATGAATAGCAAGCAGATATTCTTCTATTTTATAGATTGTCTTTTGATTCTGTTGATCGTTTTCTTTCCAGGGCAGAAGTTTTTTCTTTTTTTTTTATTTGATTCAGTTCCATTTGTTGATTCTTATTACTATTTCTTATGAAATTAGGGTTATGCTCAGAACCTGTGCATATATGCATATATCTGTAAGAGTTTCATCTATTATTTTCTTCTAGCAGACTGTTTTAATATTTAAATGTTTTATTTATTTTTATTACAATTGGTTACATGGTAAGAGTATGGACTTGCTTCAAGCTTCTGCATTGTGTGGTCAACTTTCCTGGCATAATTTTAGAACAGAGTACGTTTCTTTCAAGGTAAGTTTCTGACCGCTTTCTCCAGGAACAAATTTCTGACTCAATGTGTCTGAGGTTCACTGTGTATCACCTATTCTGTTCTATTGATTCACATGTCTGCTTTTTTTGTTATTTCACAAAAAATAGTACTTTTATCACTGTAGACCTATAATATAACTTCAGATATGGGATTTCAGTGTTTCTTGTTTTGTTCTTGTTGCTCATGATTGCTTCGGCTCTTCTAGGTCACATCTCATACTAAATAGATTTTAGAATATTTTTCTCCAGTTCTGTGAGAATGTTAGCATTTTGAATGGACTCTGTTCAATGCATATATCCCTGAAAAATGGCCTTTTTGACAATATTTGTCTCAACTGTCCGAGAACAAGGGATTTCTTTCTATTTTCTTCAAGAATTAAAGTTTAAGGATAGAAATATTTTCCTTATGCATTCCTTGCGCTTGGCCTTGTTCTAAAGATTAGATGTTGGAACGACTTGTAAGCACAGCCTGACATAAGCAACAGTTCCCTGTGACCTGGGCCAGCTTCCAAGACAGTTAGCTTCCAATCCATCTAGAAGACAAGGATGCTTGCTCTCCCAGGTGCTTAGTCAGTTCTGGGTTGTACTCCCTGCTTCTGATTGCACTCATAGCTTGAACTCTTCCACCTCCCTCTCAAATTTTATGTAATTGATTGCACTAGAATGGGGCTTAGAAGTCTCCTGAAAGGGGCTACTCTGCCTGGCCACTGGCCTGCTAGAACCCCAAAAGCCATATGAAGGGAGTCACTGTTGCAATGGTTTTGAAATTTCAGGTGTGAAAATCTTCCAATTTGGTGGTGTAACTTTCCAGACTTTCTTTGTATGACTGTGAATGACTTAATTAACAGTTTACTAACCGTTTAACCGTTTTGTTTTTTTTTTTTTTTTTTTTTTTTTTTTTTTTTTTTTTTTTTTTTTTTTTTTTTTTTTTTTTTTTTTTTTTTTTTTTTTTTTTTTTTTTTTTTTTTTTGTATACCCCAGGCTTGTGATTTTTGCAACTCTGGACCTAAAAATTAAGCAACTGCAGTGGTAATCTCTTCAAGGCTAGATTCTTTCTTTTTCAAAATACTATAATTTTCATTGTCTTTCTTTTTAAGGCTAATTATTAATTACTTAGTTTCTGAGGCTAATTTAAATGATACTGTTTTCTTAATTTCATTCTTTGTGGGTTTATTTTTATTTATTTATTTTATTTATTTATTTATTTTTTTTTTTTTTGTCTTTTTGAGACAGGGTCTCGCTATGCAGTTCAGGCTGGCCTTAAGCTCCCTTTTGTAGCCCAGGCTGGTCTCGAACTCACACCGATCCTCCTGCCTCAGCCTCCCCGAGTGCTAGGATTACAGGCATGAGCCACCACGCCCGGCTTCTTTGTGGGTTTATATTGGCCTAAAGGAATGCCATCTGATTTATTTTGTTGACTTTAACTTCTGACTATAAATTTTAATATTTGCATCTGTTCATTTGTTTTAGTATTCTTTTAGTGGAACTTTTGAGGTCTCCTATGTAAAGGATCCTATCACCTCTGAAAAAAAGGTTTTTTGACTTCTTTTTTTTTCTCATTTCCCTTTTATTCCTTTCTTGTGTCTGATTTTTTGGCTAAAGTTTCAAATATTGTACTGAACAGAAGTGGTGATAATGGAAAGTCTTCATGTTTCTGAATCGAAAGGAAATTTTCTAGTTCTTCCCTAATTTAACATGATTTTAGAAGTACATGTTCCACAAATGAATTATATCAGATTGAGATCCTTTTCTCTTCATTTTCTAAAGGATTTCCTGCCACGAATGGATCTTAGATATTGTCAAAGTCTTTTACACATGTATAGAAATGATATGATTTTTGATCTTTATTCTTTTTATGTAATAAATGATACCTATTGGTTTATATATACTGAAATAGCCATATAATGATGACCACTTGACCATGGGGCATGATGCTTCCTATGACTTGTTGAATTTTGTTAGCCACCGTCTTTTGAAGGATCTCTGCATTCATGGTCATTACTGAAATGCATCTAAAGATATTCCTTTTATTTGAGTTCTTATCTAGTTTTGCAATGAAGGTGACAGTAACTTCCAGGAACTAGATGGCCAATCCTTCTGTATTTTTAATTTTATGAAAGAGTCTGAGAAATATTGGAATTATATCTTCCCTAATGTTCTTGTAGTTTTCAGTGTTAAATTGCCGGGTCCCTCGCTTTTCTCTTGGCAGGTAGATTTTTCATTGTTTCCTCAATTTCATTGGTTAGTATTGGTTTCCGCAGGATTTTTACACCTTTTGTTTCAGTTTTGGTAATTAATATGTATATAGAAGCCTATGCATTTGCTCTTTCCGAATTACTGGGAAATAAGTTTTAAGTATACATGCTATGTTTCCTGTTACTCTGGATTTAGACAGTTTCCAAGTAGTCTTTTCTTCCTTTTTCATTTTAATTGCATTGATTTTGATCATTGTCACCTTTTATAATATTAGCTAACGATATATATATATAGTGTGTGTGTGTGTGTGTGTGTGTGTGTGTGTGAACCACCTCCTTAATTCATTGACTCCTGGTAATTTTAGTATCAAATTCACTAATTTCTGCTCTGACTTTTGTAATTTTCTACTTTGTACTAGATTTTTTTTTATAAATTTTATTTTTTTTCTTGTTTCAGAACTTTTCTTTGATTGTTTATTTATTTACTTTTATGGCCGGCTCAGCCTGCCCTGAGGGCAGGGCTGGAGCAGCATGTGGTGCTGGGGATCGAACCGCGGTCCCTGAAGGTGCCTAAGCGTTCCCAAGTAGGCATTTTAGACCACTAAGCCATCCTGCTGGGCCCCTAGATTTGTTCTTAAGCTGTTCTTATTTCACAGTGACATGGTCTTGTTTTACATTAGGTTATTTTAGTACACTGCCTTCTTAATGGGGGCATTTCTTGCCCTAAATTTCCCTCTGCAGATTGCATACATTTTATTCCATAGATTCTATACTCTACTGGCATCATTTTTCATTGTGCCAACTAACTAAATCTTCCTTCATTTCTTCTTTCACTCAATGATTATTGAAGAATTTATTAATTATGCTTCAATTGTGTGAATAACTTATATGGTTTCTTTGCCATTGGTTTCTAATTCTATTGCAATATAATGTGGTAATGTGCATGGACGATTTTGATCCTTTTATATTTAAGTCTGGTTTCATGGTCTATTATGTAGAATATTTAGGAGAAACTTTCATGTGCTCTAGAGAAGAATTATTTTCTCTTCATGAGTCACACATACAATATATACCTATTAGTTATTGGCTTTCTGTCATAATGCGATACTGAGGTCTCCCAGTATTATTGGGTTTATGTTTTAATCTTTTCTGTCCAGCAATGTTTTGCTAAGTGGAGTTTCTTTGTATTATATATATATACAAATACAGGGCTTTGACTTCAAGTTAGTTTTGTTTGAAAATTGGGTAACTACCCTTCCTTGTTCAGATGATATTTATATAGAATATAGTTTCTGGCATTTTATCTTTAGTCTATAAATTTTCTCAAGAATTAAGTATGTTACTTGTGTATGATATACCTGTGGTATAACTTTTGTTGTTTGTTTTAAGTGAAAGAGATCATTTTATGAGTTTTATTACTAATCATTTCCAGTACATAATGAATACATTAACTCCAGGGAATTAGCATATGTACATGTCTTGTTTAATATTTTTCTGCTTCCTTCCTCTCAGCTTTTCACTTCCCAAGTTCACATACCTTTTATTTATTTATCTCATTAAATATTATGTTAAATATACAGATTAAAAACTAGACTAATAGGCCAAAGTACATATGAGACACATAAGACAATTGTGCAGTTAAGGTATACAGTCTTCACTGATTATAATATGCTCTCTGTCTCTTTTTCTTTCTCTCTCCCTCTTTCTCTTTACTATCTGTGATTTATTTCATATTTTATTTACATATTACTTTTCCAAAAAAATAGAATGTGTAAGCTTGTTAGCAATCAGTGTTTTATTTTCATTGGGAAATTGGACTGTTCATTTTGAGAGTTATTAGAGTACAAAACAGTTTCTGTTATTCCATTGTTTTCCTGTTAGTAGTTCTTCTTTTTCCCTTCTGCTTAACACTTTTTCATACCTTGAAATTATACAAGTAGTTACTAAGAGCAACAATATACTTTTTAATCTATTGATATTTAACAAACCAACCAAAATTAAGTACTTTAAAGGTCTGGCTCTTTATTTTGATCATGATTCTTTGAATTTGTAGTAAGTAGTACTGAGCTCACCTAGGTAATTCCACTGGTTCTTAGTCATATGCCCAGGGAAACAGAGTCAATCGCTCTACTATATATGTATAGTAACTAACTGGTTGTACCAGACCTAGTGGTACAAATGATCTTGAAGCTCATCATTGAACCTATGATTATTGTCATTGTTGTACTTAAAACACAACAGACAGAAGCCAAACACATACTTATAAGAATTTGTTTCTATTTTGCTATTTTTCTACTGCTCAAAACTGTGAGTATAGCTCACAATTACCCAAATGCCTAATTATAAGAATGAAATACATAAAATATAAATAATAATTTACCAGAGCTACCGAGTAAAGATAGAAACACAAATGTTTTATGATACATAAAGTTAGTGGACTGTATTCAGTGAGGAAGTCCTGGAACAGGGTGGAATCTGTACAGGTGAAATCGGGTAAATATTACCTGTTTAGAAAGCAGCACTTCAACAGATCAGAGATGAGCCACTTACACGCACTGGCAAGGGAAATGAGATAAAAGAAAAAAGGACTCTGGGTATCGAAAAAAGTCTGGAACACTATCCTAGCCCTGGCAAGCAATTTTCTCTCATATTCCTGACTTCTTCCCAGAAAATGAGATAGCTTAGAAAAATCATAGTGTGAAGAGCACCATTGAGTTATGATCCAATAGCTAAGGAATATAAAAATGACATAACTATCCTGAGTGTTCTGAGTTAATTTCCTTATATTCAAGGCTGTTTAATATCTGTCACAAAGATTATTCTCATTCTCGTTGGACAAGTATTATCCGGCTACTTGAAGGAAGCTTAGGCTTCACAGTAGTTATTGACTTAAAATATGCCTTAAAATATATATTTGGATTTAAATATAAAGACTACATCCTAAACAGAGGAATTTGACCACGAGTTGCACAAGATCATAGAAAAAAGCACAAGTTCAGTATTACAATACCAGATTCTTCTCCAATCCAATGTTCACTTGGTAGGAACAGACATAGATGATTACAGTTATTTTCTACTTTCATGGGTTACAATTATAAAGCTAAAGTTCACTTTTACATTTGATCCAGGACTTAACAAATAATAAAATATAGCATATAAATACCTATAATTCACAACCCTCTTTTTTTATGAGAACTACCTATGTTTAACTTCAGGTACTCTAATCTATTTGTTGTGGGATAAGGTCTGGGATCATTTCTCTATGTTTGAAATCAACTTAGATAATTTGAATGTGCAATCATCTAAATGAATCCTAATTATAGCCTGTTCAGTAAGCACTATTATTATTCCATTTTAAATATGTGAAAACTGAAACAGAATAAGCTAGCTAATCAACATTCCTCCTAAAGTAAGTAGCAGTGGTGAAATTCCATTTGAGGCAAACTGGATCCATCACCTGAGGAATTGGATACTACACTCTTCTCACCATAAAAAAAGTAAAGAAAAAATAACACAGGTACTTGTCCTTTTTTCACGTATAAAAGTTAAGATCTAGTTATTTTCTTTGTTTGTTTTGGTAACTATGTTAGTCAGAATTCCATTGCTCTGACAAAGTATCAGAGACTAGCAAAGTATAAGCACAAAATATTTTTGTTGGCTTTAAGTTTTTAATGGAAGAAGCTTCTCATTCAACAGCAGTTTAGAAGCTGAGTGAAAGGATTAGATCCCAATATCTTTTTTATTTTTTTCCTTTAATGTATTAAGTCCAGGGCCTACAGGATCTCACTACTTAGGTTGGACTCCTAAGATTCTCCAGTTTTCAGCCTCCTAAGTGCTGGAATTACAGGTGCAAGCCACCCTGTGTAACCTTAAAGTCTGTCTCAGAGTGCCCCTGGGGTGTGGCTGTCACAGCATGTCCAGGATGGAACTCCAGCACCTGTGCTCTGCCTTTGATCTGCTGAGCTATCTGTCCTG
>PVJA010052014.1:0-12516 GCA_004027025.1 Myocastor coypus
CTTGAGCTCACTTTTGTAGCCCAGGCTGGTCTCGAACTCACACCAATCCTCCTGCCTCAGCTTCCTGAGTGCTGGGATTACAGGCGTGAGCCACCACGCCCGGCAGTTTCCTTTTTTTTAAAAAAAAAAATGTATTTAGCCGGCCATGGTGGCGCACGCCTATAATCCCAGCACTCGGGAGGCTGAGGCAGGAGGATCGGTGCGAATTTGAGACCAGCCTGGGCTACAAAAGTGAGCTCAAGGCCAGCCTGAACTGCATAGTGAGACCCTGTCTCAAAAAGACAAAAAAAAAAAAAAAAAAAAGATAAGAGCCTTGTGTTCTCCTTCCCTTGTTGCTTTTGCTCTCTTCAGCTTCCCATGAGCTGTTCTCTTCTGCAAAGCTGTCTTGCCTTCAAATCCACCAATAACAGACTGAACCCTCTACAAACTGTGAGCTCAGCTGACTAAGCACCTGCCTAGGCAAGCACAGGAGCCAGAATTCAAGGGCACCACATGCCATGCTGGCTCCACCCCCAAGCGTGCTGAGCCCACTGACTGGGCCTGGTGGCACACACCTGTGATCCCAGCCTGGGGAGGCTGAAAACAGGAGAATTAGTACAAGTCCAAGCTGCGTAGCATGATCTTTTTTCTTTTTCTTTTCTTTTTTTTTTTTTTTTTTTTTTTTTTTTTTTTTTTATTTTTTTTTCTTTTCTTTTTTTTTGTCTTTTTGAGACATGGTCTCACTATGCAGTTCAGGCTGGCCTTGGGCTCACTTTTGTGGCCCAGGCTGGTCTCGAACTCACACCAATCCTCCTGCCTCAGCCTCCCAAGTGCTGGGATTACAGGCGTGCGCCACCACACCCAGCTGCGTAGCATGATCTTGTGGCAAATACATTTTTTTAAAAAGTGAGCTAAATAAACCTTGCCTGGGGCCAGGGAGATAGTTCAGTGGCACAAGTGCCTGCCTGGCATGTGCAAGGTTCTGAGTTCGACCCCCAGTTCCTCAAAAATAAATAAATAAATAAATAAATAAATAAATAAATAAATAAATAAATATGGTCTGGTGAGATGGCTTAGTGGTTTAAAGCACCTGCTTAGGCAAGCTTAGACAATCATAGGGACTGTGGTTCAATCCCCAGCATCACTTGCTGCACCAGCCCCACCCCCAGGGCAGGCTGAGCCAGCCATAATATTACTACATAAGTAAGTAAGTAAGTAAGTAAGTAAGTAAGTAAATAAATAAATAAATAAATCTTTCCTCACTTAGCCTGTTGGTGTTGGGTTTTGTCCCAGCAATGGGAGAAAAGTAAGCGATGAATTTACAGTCACTAAGGGATGCAAGTGAACTGGACAGGGCTCCCTGTGATGGAATCTGACTTGGGCTGGGCTGAGGCCCTGGGACTTTAAAACTAATCTCGCAGAGAACAACTGAACCATGTAAGAGTCTCCAGCACAAGCGATGGAAAGCTGGGCGTGGTGGCGCACGCCTGTAATCCTAGCACTTGGGAGGCTGAGGCAGGATTGGTGTGAGTTCGAGACCAGCCTGGGCTACAAAAGTGAGCTCAAGGCCAGCCTCAACTGCATAGTGAGACCATGTCTCAAAAAGACAAAAAAAAAAAAAAAAAAAAAAAAAAAAAAAAAAAAAAAAAAAAAAAAAAAAAAAAAAAAAAAAAAAAAAAAAACGATGGAGCTGGAGGGCCAGGGAAAGAGAACCGGAATGTATCTCCAGGGCGGCAGCGCCTGCTGTGGCCACCCAAGGATCAGGCGCCACCGTGTGGAAGAATCTGAGAAAACAGCTCAGACCTGAGAGTTAAAGAAAGAGCTAGCAGAGAGGGAGCAAAGTCCCCAGGCTGGCTCCATGCCTTCCCTCAGTGACCCAGACCTTACCAAAGAGAGCTACAGTATAGCACCCTGGGTGCTACCCCCACTACGAATAGAATGAAATCTGTGATACTATTTTTTCCCACATTTTGACATCTGAAATCAGGATGTACCTTGTAATAAAATGAATAAAGGGGCTGGAGAGATAGCTCAGCAGAATAAGTGCTTGCCTGGCAAGCTCAAGGTCTGGAGTTTGATCCCTGGTACAGAAAAAAAGCTGACATTGATACAAGGAAATGTTAGATAACAGCTACATCCGGTTGTGTTCCTCAAAGACAAAGAATGAATTCTAAGGAACAGTGGAGGATAGGAGTAGGGAAATTGTCAGGTGTGGTAGTAGCACACGCCTGTAATCCCAGCACTTTGGAGGCTGAGGCAGGAGGATCAGTGCGCGTTCAAGACCAGCCTGGGCTACAAAAGTGAGCACAAGGCCAGCCTGAACTGCACAGCAAGACCTTGTCTCAAAAAGATAAAAATAAATAAATTAATTTTAAAAAAGTGACCTCACAGCCAGCCTGAACTGCATAGCGAGACCCTGTCTCAAAAAGACAAGAGGCTGGGAGATAGCTCAGTAGAATAAGTGCTTGCCTGGCAAAGGGACTGAGTTCAATCCCTGGTTCCACCAAAAAAAAAAAAAAAAGAGACAAAATTTTCATGAAGACTCAAGTCACCTCAGGCTGGCACAGGGACCTAAGAGCTCATACAAAAATTCTTCACATCATTGCCCATCCAGACCATAAATCAAGCCTTGTGAGAGCAGGGCACTGCCAGTGGGACAATGATAACTGAAATGATGCCAACAAGGGTTGGCAAAGATATAGAGAAACTGGAACCCTCGTAGACTGCTGCTGGGAGCATAAAAATGGTGCAGCTGCTTTGGAAAATAGTCCGGCAGCTCCCAAAAAAGTTCAACATAAGAGTTACCACATAGTTGTAGCACACACCTGTAATCCCACCACTCAGGAGGCTGAGCCAGAAGGATCAGTTGTGAGTTCAAAGCCAGCCTGGACTACATAGCAAGACCCTGCCTCAAAAGCTTAACCAAATTAAATTTGCTACATCACTAGCATGCATACACGTCTTGGTAGTTAAAACAGGAATGCTTTGTACTATCATTGGTCTACACACAGATTCCAACTTTTCACTGTACAGACGAGGGAACAGCAGCCCTTGGAGGCCAAGTTATTTGCTCAGGGCTGCAGGCCCTAGGGCACAAAGCAATGGCAGGAATCCAGGTCCACCAGAGCCTGACCAGTCCCATCCGCCCTGTGAGCCATGTACCTGCCCTGTCTCCAGGAGGCCACACTCCTTAGGCCTCTGCATTTGCTTTACCTCGAGGCCCAGTAGTGCCTGGTAGGCACAGAGGCGACAACAGCAGCCAGTTAATGCATTCATTCAGGGCTGTTGCAGCTCTGCGCCTCTGCTATGTAGAACTGAGGACCCAAACACGACCAGATTCCTGGGGTCCAAAACTATCATTTTAGGTAGCACTAACTGTCATGCATAAAAGTAAGAGAGAGGTAACTAGGGAAATGTCGGAGAAGCAAGGGAGGGAGCACACTGTAAAATTCAGAGGGCTTTCCGGGAGATGTCCACTTAGCTGGATTTAAGGACAAGGCAAACAGTGTGGCAGGAGCAGATTGAGTGGCATCAAATCTGCCAAAGCAGATTCAGCTCAATCCATCAGGTTTCTCTTTTTTTTGGACGGGGGGTTCAAACTCACCATCTTGCACTTGCCAGGCAGGCGCTTGTGCCATGGAGCTATCTCCCCAGCCCCATTTTTTGTCTTTTTGAGACAGGGTCTCACTATGCAGTTTAGGCTGGCCTTGAACTCGCTTTTGTAGCCCAGGCTGATCTCGAACTTGCACTGATTCTCCTGCCTCAGCCTCCCGAGTGCTGGGATTACAGGTGTGCGCCACCACATCTGACTGCTTTGGACTTCTTATGCATTTTGGGATGCCTTTTAAGACATCCAAAGGGTGTTATCAAGTAGGTACTGGGTAAGAGTTGAGCTCAAAAGGTTAGACAGGAGACAAAAAGAGATCTTGTACAGCAGCATAACAAGGCACTTAAAATCAAGGGACTGCTGCAGAGCATGGTGTCTCATACCCGTAATCCCAGCACTTGGGAGGCTGAGGCAGGAGGATCTGTGCAAGTTCAAGACCACCTTGGGCTACAAAGTGAACTCAAGGCCAGCCTGAACTGCATAGTGAGACTGTCTCAAAAAAAAAGAAAAAAAAAGGCAAGGGACTAGGGGCCAAGTGTGGTGGCCTTTGGGAGGCTGAGGCAAGAGGATCGCTGCAAATTCAAAGTCAGACTCAACCAGATAGTGAGACCCTGTCTCAAGAAACAAAAAATAGGGTCGGCAAGATGGTGCAGCAGTCTAAAGCACCTGCCTAGGAAAGTTTAGGCAACCGCAGGGATTCAGGTTCGAACCTCGACACCACATGCTGACCCACTCCCAGGGCAGGCTAAGCCAGCCATAATATATATAAATAAATAAATAAATAAATAAATAAATAAATAAATAAATAAATCCCAGAAATGCTGTAAGCCTGCAAAGGCCTGTCTGCTTGGTCATCAAGGTGACCATCGAAGTGGTCCAGAAGCTGTAGGTGGTTGGGACTGGCACAGATTGGTCAAGGATGTAGATGCTATACAAGGACACCCCAGTTATGGTTACCAATGGGGCCAGCCCCAGGAATGTGGGGTTATCACATGCCAGGTGCCAGGAAGGACAGCAGATGGGAGCTGGGAAGGGAAAGGAGCCCAGGTGGATTGCTGGCTTGAGCAGAACTAGGAGGGACGCTCCCCGGGTGGAGCCGATCTGCATAGTCATCTTGGCCTCTTCGGGCGTCTGGCTGCTGCCCTGACACCTACCTCTGATGTCATCACTGTGCGCACAAGGCTGGGTGCTGGGGCTGGGCCAAGCTGTCCAGAACAGCTGCCCTGGGGCAGAGCCTCTGTAGCCTAATTAGCATCTCAAGAAACTAGAGTGCAATGAACAAAGCGCAGGTACAGCTGCAGTCTGCCACAGAAAACTGGAACTCCTGGTGATAGACCACAGCTTCACCTGTGGGCTCCCTGTCTGTTGCTTCCTCCCCTGCTTGGACTGTTAATGGCTAACATCTGTGTGAGCCTAGTAATAAGGAAAAGGTGGAAGTCAATAGAGACCATGGTCACGTTCCTGACTACGCACATGCTCCTCCTTTACTAAAGTGATTATGCACAAGATCACATTCACTAGCCCAAAATAAAGCTGAGTTGCTTTTGACATTGTTCACTGAGGGACAAATCTGAGTCCTGTGAGCTACCTTCACCTGGTCTTCTGATTTTTTTGGCACCAACACATAACAAACAACAGCCTTGGTGTACGGTGCCATTAGCTACTGTCACCTAGGCATTAGCAAGAAGGCAGGCAGCCATCATGGAAGTCCCCAGCAGGGGGCTGCAGGAACTCAAGCTTGGATGGGAGTGCTTCCTGTCAGGCTTTGATGGGAGCCTGGCCTGGCTATATCAGGAATCATGCAGGTGGTAGCATGGTGCTGCATAACCACATTCCAACTTCAGGATGCTGAGGCAGGAGGATGACTGAGTTTGTGACCAGACTGAACTACGCGACAATCTCAACTCAACCGAAAAACTCAAGATTTTGTAGAATAGAGGTTACTTCTGTATTTATTACTGAAGCTTGAATCCAGGAGTTCTGCATTCACCTACATCCTCTTGCTGAGCTGCACCAGCTGGGATGAAACTCTCCATCCTCCTGATCTCCACCTTCAAGTGCTGGCACAGGGTCAGTATAACTATAACAAAAACTTAAGAGGAAGACTGACTATAGTGTGGCTGAGTTCTATGAAAAATGGACTTGATGAAGCTAGGCATGGCTGTAATCCCAGTACTTTGGGAGGCTGAGGAAGGAGGATTGGTGAGAGTTCAAGATCAGCCTGGGCTACAAAATGAGCTCAAGGCCAGCCCGAACTGCATAGCGAGACCCTGTTTGTTTAAAAAACAAAAACAAAACAAAAAAAAAACCTCTAATGATTTGCCTTGATTTATGTTGGAAAGCTTGCTGGGCTTGGTGGTGCACTCCTATAATTCTAGCACTCAGAAGGCTGAGGTAGGAGGACCCTTGAGACCAGGTTGGGCTGCAAAGTGAAATCAAGGCCAGCCTGAACTGCAGAGCAAGACCCCCATCTCAAAAAGGAAAAACAAAACAAAATGAAGAAAACCAGCGGGGGGTTAACTCAGTAATCGTTCCAGAAATAGGATACTCTCCATTTTCCCCGTATTAAGAGAATCAAGCCGGGCGTGGTAGTGCACACCTATCATCTCAGCACTTGGGAGGCTGAGGCAGGAGAATCTATGTTTGAGACCTGGGCCTGGGCTACAAAAAGTGAGCTCAAGGCCAGCCTGAACTGCATAGTGGGACTGTCTCAAAAAGACAATCAAAAGGAAGGTACACAGAAGAGCCTCGCTGCTATCACATTCTCCTTCTGTCCCCAAGCAGCCCTGGATCACGTTAGCTTGGCCAACACTGAGGCCCTGTCCATCACTGCAGATGGCCACTGTCACCTGCTTCTCACTCCCAAATATGTACACAGCGCAAAGTTGCCAAGCTTCCTGAAATTAACACCTGCAGGCATGTTGCTCGTTTTTGCTTCCATAGGAAATACTCAAATTACTACCCATAAACCATCAACTCAGACAAGGGGAGATCTCTAGTAGGAGGTAGAAATGCTCAGACCTCAGGTTTTTTCCTGGTACTATGAATTGAACTCAGGCCTGTGTGCTGAAGGCAGGTGCTGTCCTACTGAGCTATATCCTCAGCCCAATCTGTAGTATCAAAATGTCCCTCTTCCATATTTGGTTAAGATAGGATTCAAAGTGATCCTCCCTCAGCCTCCAGAGTGCTGGGTTATAGGTGTGTACCACCACAACCAGCTCCTCTCACATGAATGTTATTTTACACTTAAGCCGTTCCCAGTTCAAATCTGACTTGTGAGCAGCTAAACCCTACGCGTGCGTGCGCGCGCACACACACGCACACACGCGCACACACGCACACGCGCGCACACACACACACACACACACACACACACACACAGTGTTCCTGTTACTCAGTTTTGGTTCCCTTTTGGAATAGCACCCCAAAAGTTTTCTACCCAGTGATTCTGTCTGTACTTCCTAACCACTGCACCTAGTACCTTCACTGTACAGTATTCAGCCCAGGAATTATTAAAAAAGATGCAAGGCCTCCTTGTCCACTTCAAAGAAGTTAAAATTGTAGGCAGTTTTCCTTTGGCTCTAAGAAAGTGGCAAATATTTTTAAATTTAGAAATTTATTGTTTAATCCACAAGCTTCATATAGCTTTAGTTTAAAAAACAAAAACAAAAAACAAAACAGTGAAATCGAGACACTATTTCAAAGTCCGGGTCCTTCTTTCAGCTTCCAAATACAAGAGCTCTGAACATTATGTATCCCAATTGGAAGAATAAGACAAAAATATGAATGGAGCCATGACATTTCAGGAAACAAAGATTTCATATAACTGAAGGATCCATCCATCCTCCTGGGACGGCTTAACTGCCTTTATACGCAGGGGGAGAGGGGGAAGATGGGGGCTGGTGAGAGGGGAGGGAGAAGAGAACAGAAACCCAGAACAGAGTAGAATCCAGTTCCAGTGTTCTGAATCAATGTGTCACACATCTGTATAAGCCTAGTGTCCCGGAAAACAAGCTTTCATTTTTCTGTCTCAACCTGGAGTTCAAATCCTGATTCCTTTCAGCAGCGATTCCACAGGCAACAGGGAAGACTGTGGCACTGGAACATCCACTTATGCTTCTGTGGCACTCCAGCAGTGGTCTGATTTCTGGACTAGCTTGCAAACCAAATGAGGTTGGAAGCAGAACTTAAATGGGTGTGAAGACTTGAGAAACAAATGAAAAGAGAGAGAGAGACGAGAAAGAGAGAGAAAGGGGAAACCTCCCTGGGAATAGCAAGAGGCATTTAAAGAAATAAGAGTGCCAACAATACTTAAACCCCCTTTTTTAAAAAAGAGATTTTTTTGGCTTAAAATATTTTACTCTAAATGAATTTATGTCAGCTGTCAATGAAAAAATGTCACTAATACACTGTGGACACCTTTTGCAATGTAAATCCATGCCCCCCTTTTTTATATGGTGAACTTCAACCTATCAATTATTACAACAAATGTTATAGTCTAAAGCTCAAACACATTTTAGCAATTTTGAAATTGAATTGAGTACAAACCAAATAAAATTTACATCCTAACCAATATCCCCCCTAGGACTGTGGGGACACTTGAGCCTTCCGCATGGATCGCAGAGCCTTTTCCCGCAGGTGCTTCTCTAAGTCATCCAGGTTGTCTTCAGCTTCACTTTCGGTCTCCTGAAAAAGCCACAAGATGGCAGGATGCTCATTAGTGGTAGGGCCTGGGATGTCAGCCAAGAGCAGACCAGTGTGGGGTGGGCTGCACCCCTGGAGATGCTGGATCCCAGTAACTTTGTTCTAGCTGGGTCAAAAAAGTTTTTAAAACATGGAACAGGGCTGCAGGTTTGATCCCCAGCACCAGAATAATTAGAGAACTTAACTACATTAAGCTTTATGGCAGCCCTTTTGTTGTGTTCCTATCCTTGGTCCCAGCAAACCTTTGTTCTTGGCAGGTCCCCAAGAAATATCAGAATTAAAGAACTGCTAAGGAGCCAGGTACTAGCACAGCTGGCCTAGCTACTCCTCCACATGCCATGACTCCAGTCTACACAGACCACCAGGCAGAAGGTGCTCTGTAGGTACCTTCTTGGGCTCGGGGGCCACCTCAGGTTCTTCCTGTGCTGATGTGGTTGCGGCAGCAGCAACAGCTGCAGGGGTTGCAGGAGCCACAGTGGCTGCAGCCACAGCCTTCTCCTTCTTGTGTTTTTTGTGCTTCTTGTGTTTCTTATCCTTTTTGTGTTTCTTGTCCTTCTTTTTCTTCTTTTTCTTCCCACCTCCTTCCTGATCAGAGTTCTAGAAACCCAGAAAGGTAATATAATCAATCTGATCACAATTTTTCTCTTTTCTTTTTTTTTTGGGCGGGACAAGGGTTCAAACTCAACAACCTTGCACTTGCTAGGTAGGCACTTGTACCACGGAGTTGTCTCCCCAGCCCCTACAATTCTTTTCTAACAGAAGTAAACATTTTAATTCCTCAAGACCGTACTGAAATGGACTAATCTCTGAATTTCAGAGGCTTCAGGATAGGAAAAAAGGTACAAGAACAGCTGCCACCAAGAAAACTATTCCTAGACAGGAAACACAAGCTAAGATACATCCATATACCATATTCCAAGAACAGCAGACGGCCTGAAGATAAACTGCTTCCTACAATAAACCCCAACTAAATCATATCACACCAGATTCCCCCACTTTATGGGAGCCAGGTCTGCAGGAATAGAATCCAAGGCTGGCTCCAGATGAAGATTAGAGGGGAAAACTGTGTCAATTATAGATTACACTTATCCATCAGTCACAAGGCTTTCACTACAGGACCTGTAAGTCTGTACACATGCCTGGAAGGATGCAGTGGAACCATTTGACCTCTCCAGTCTTTACAGAGGTGGTTTTTTTGTACCTTCACTGCACATATAGAGAGATTTGTCTCAAGTTCTGATGGGCTTACATTCAAGTAAACCTTGCACTCCTATCATAAACTGAAAATACCAACCTGAAAATGCACTCAACATGCCTTGTATTAATTATTTATTTATGTATGTATGTATGTATGTATGTATGTATGTCTTTTTGAGACAGGGTCTCGCTATGCAGTTCAGGCTGGTCTTGAGCTCACTTTTGTAGCCCAGGCTGGTCTCAAACTCACATCCATCCTCCTGCCTCAGCCTCCCGAGTGCTGGGATTACAGGCGTGCGCCACCACGCCCAGCAACATGCCTTGTATTGAATAAACATTATGGCTTAACCTACCTTAAACATAATATAGATCATTAACAGTGTCTATAAATGGGCAAAATTATCTAATGTAAAGCTTATTTTATGATGCATTTCATCAAATCCTGTACTTACTGAAAAGCAGGGCAATAGTTCTTTTTTGTTTTTAATGAACAGAACATATTTACAGAGGGAAAGAAAGCTCCTGTCTGAGAGTGGGACAGGAGGGGGACCCTCAGTGGGTGGTCCCCAGAAAAAGTTGAGAAGAGGTTTTTTTTTTGGCTGGCTGAGGTTGTCTTAATGGTGGGAGTGGAGATTGAACCACCATGCCCTGTGTTTGACAGGGATTGCCCACACAGGCACTTTAACCACTGAGCTAACCTGAAAGCCCCCTAGGACAGCAGACACTCAAAATCCTAAACTGAAGCATGCTAGGTCAGGAACTATACACCAAAATTTCCCAAAACAATCCATTCAGTTAGCTTGTACATTTCAGTCAACTAACCACTCACTCATACAAGAACTAACTATTCGAGACCAGTTTTATAACTCACATGGGTAAAAGCACTAACCCACAGTGTTTTATATATTTCTAGTGCCACTTTCTCTGCTTCAAAATAAGCATAAACAGATCTGCCAAGGCTGCTGCAAGTAGTGGGATACGCACCCGGGCTGGTGATGGGCTTGGCGTGGGGCTCTTAGCCTTCCTGGCTGGCACTGTGGGGGACCAGTTTGTGGAGGGTGACTGAGGCTGGACAGGTGATGGGGGTGCTGGGGGCTTCTTAGCCACTGGCTCAGGAGACCCAGATACAGATGGAGAGGATGGAGCCCGTCTTACAGACTGTGGGCTCGGTGAGGCAGCCCTGTATGCAGAAAAGAAAAAGGTAACAGTGCTTACTAAGACTTCTGCTCTCCAAGGAAATGACCAACTATAATACACTGGACAACCAAGTCTCCAACTGTGAACTTTCTATAGCACTTAGATTGCCAGTTCTTTTTACTTTCACTGAGCTACATCCTGAGCCCCCTTTTCCCCTTAAATTTTAATTTTTATTACCGTTAATAACAGATAACAATATGAGAGCTTCAAAACATGTTAGTAGCACATTCGCAATAGTTGAGACACTGCATATTGTTTTTTTTTATTTTTTATTTTATTTTATTTTTTATTTATTTTTTTTTTTTTTGTGGGACCAGGGTTCGAACTCACGATCTTGCACTTGCCCAGCAGGCACTTGTGCCTCGGAGCTATCTCCCCAGCCCCTTTATTTATTTTTATTCTTGTTTTAGAACCTCTGTTTGTTTATTCACTCATTTTTATGGCTGGCTCAGCCCGCCCCGAGGGCAGGACTGGTGCAGTATGTGGTGCCGGGGATCGAACCTCAGTCCATGAAGCCACCCAAGATTCCCCAAGCAGGTGCTTTAGACCACTGAGCCATCCCACCGGGCCCCAGACACTGCATATTGTTGTCCTCACAAATGTTATACAGAGCACAAGGTGCAGATGTGACAAATTTTCTAATCAATATTGGTTGGGGGGAGAAAGGAGAAGAAAAAGTTTTCTTCTCTTTGAACTAGGAGGAAGTAGTTGTATACATAGTCCAATGTTTCATAACTGCAGTGTGTTACTGGTGAAACTGGCAATGCTGAAGGCTGTGGATTTAAGCCTCTTACTGCTCATGAGTACTAATCTAGCTCTGCATTTTATGCCTCGTAATTAAGCTTTTCTGTTGGGTGATCAAGTGTAAGCTAAAGCAAGACCTGTCAAACAAAACTTTCATTTGTACTTTCCAGAGTCAAATTTCATCAGGATTAACTTTGGAACCATATGCAGTGCTTTGTAGAACTGCTGTCAGTGTCAGCAATTGGGACAAGTGACGGCCAATGCTTGACCAGTTTTTCTCTGTGGAAGCCTGAGAGAACGTTTTCTCCCCACATGACTCTCCCTAGGCCTGAGCCCTTTCTTGTTTATTTTTTCTTTGCTGGCTCATGCTGCCTTGGGGGAGGGGGGGGGGAGGCTCTTAGGGTCAAACTGTAGCCCTCAGTGTCTGACTGGATTGCCCATGCAAGCCCTCCCCCTCCTTTTGTTTTGAGACAGCATCTCATTAAGTCGCTAAATGGCCTAGACTGGGCTTGAAGTTGTAGTCCTGCTGCCTCCACCTCCCAGAGTGCTAGAATTATAGCTACTGCCATTAAGCTGGGCTTACATTTCAAATGCACATCATGAAAGTACTGATTCCTACTATGTACCCAATTCTGCTCCTCTTATCTGTACGAAATTAGTAAACCACTCTTTGTTTTATATATAAGATTGGTTTTACCTAAATCACTCATACATACACACTTGCATGCACACACGACCTGCGTACAGCACACCAGTTTAGTTTTGGTTTTAGTTTCTCTAAAAACCTGATATTATGAGGTGTGATGGCACTTGCCTGTAACCCTGGCACTTGGGAAGCTGAGGCAGGAGGATCGATCACCATGAGTTTAAGAACAGCTCTGACTATATAGTAAGAACCAGTCTCAAAACAAAACCAAAAACCTAGTACTACTAAGAACCAGGTATTATTTTGTGGCATTTAATTTATACCATACAAAACTACTGTCAAAATGGAAAGAATGCCGGGCGTGGTGGCGCACGCCTGTAATCCCAGCACTCGGGAGGCTGAGGCAGGAGGATCGGTGCGAGTTCGAGACCAGCCTGGGCTA
>PVJA010052015.1:0-12580 GCA_004027025.1 Myocastor coypus
TTTTTTGTTTTTTTTTTTTTTTTTTTTTTTTGGTCTTTTTGAGATAGGGTCTTGTTATGCAGTTCAGGCTGGCCTTGAGCTCACTTTTGTAGCCCAGGCTGGTCTCAAACTCGCACCGATCCTCCTGCCTCAGCCTCCCAAGTGCTGGGATTACAGGCGTGCGCCACCACGCCCGGCTTAGTCTGTGTTGGCCTCGAATTCACAGTGACCCTCCTGCCTTGGCTTCCTCACTGCTGGGATTACAGGTGTGCATACAGGTTTCAAATCTCATCTCTATGTGAAGCAGTATGAAAACATATCACGGAAGCCACCTCAGCTGGAGTGTAGGAGCTTGAACAGCTACTCAAGGGCCGCCCCAGGGTTCCTTCTGACCACACAAGGCAGAGCAACGTCTGGCTTTGTGCTTCTCAAGCCTCTGCTCAGCCTCGCAGGTCTTCCGTTGTTGGCCAACCCCCCAGGTTCACTGATCACAGGGCGCCCTGTTCTTCCTGGCCCTGTTTCTTATTCAGGTCTCATGTATGATAAGGAGTACGAGAAGCCCCAGCAGGACTGGGAAGGAAAGAGAAATCAAATTTCATGGGCCATGACAGCTCGAAAACCCCAGTTACAGGTTTTATTTGATCAACACTCAAAAGTGGGTATTTGTGCTGTGTAGATTTCACAGTCCAAAGAGTAGAACGAGTGCCGTGTGAGACCAGCTGTCTCTGCCCAACTGCCGACGTGTGCGGCTCCAGACAGGCCTGTCTCAGCATCTGCCTCTGGGGGACCACACCTGGCAGGGTGGCAACAGCTCTTGAGCTACTCTGAGCTCCTAGACACTTGGCCATCTTTAAATTATTTGTTCTTTGGGTTTCTCGTATAAGAAAAACTGCATGCCGGGCGTGGTGGCGCACGCCTGTAATCGCAGTACTCGGGAGGCTGAGGCAGGAGGATTGGTGCGAGTTCGAGAACAGCCTGAGCTACAAAAGTGAGCTCAGGACCAGCCTCAACTGCATAGCGAGACCCTGTCTCAAAAAGACAAACAAACAAACAAAAAAAAAACAAAAAACAAAAAACAAACAACAACAACAAAAAAACCTGCATGACGTCTAACTTTCTATATTCGATTTATTTGACATAGTTGTATGGTCTTTTTAAAAATGTATTTGGTTGTTGCAGGGTCTCTCTGTGCAGCTTAAACTTGTGGTGATCCTCCTGCTTTCAGCCTCCCCAGAGCTGGGATTGCAGGCATGGGCCACTGCACAGGGACTCTGGCTGGCTCAGCCCACCCTGGGGACAGGGGCTGGTACAGCATGTGGTGCTGGGGATTGAACTGTGGTCCTTGCATGTGCCTAAGCTTGCCTAAGCAAGTGTTTTAGTCCACTGAGCTATCTCCCCAGCCCCCTCAGAAGTGTGGTCTTGGAGCCAGGCGTGGTGGCTCACGCCTGTAATCCCAGCACTTGGGAGGCTGAGGCAGGAGGATCGTTGTTAGTTCGAGACCAGCCTGGGTTACAAAAGTGAGCTCAAAGCCAGCCTGAACTGCACAGTGAGACCCGGTCGCAAAAAAAAAAAAAAAAAAAAAAAAAAAGAAGTGTGGTCTTGATGTACATGTATTTTCCCACAAATGTCTCAAATTTATCCTTCTTTAAGGCTGAGTAGTACTCCATGATGTGTGTATACCACCTTTTCTGTATCTGTCCATCTGTAGATGGATATGTAGGCATCATCAGATGGCACTGCATCAAAGTAAATTGCTCTGCTATTAAACTCCTCTCAGGTTTCCTAGGTGAAATGCACCTCCTCTGCAGACTATGTCTGTACAAAATTAAAAGGAAGCGCATTCTTGCTCTGGCTAGACTCTAGGCAGGGCAGTATCCAGCAATTGCTGGATTGTCATGCAGAGCTAATGCATAAAGGGATAAGCAGCTGCCCAGACTGGACTAGGGCTCTTGTGGGGAATGGAACCTGGTCCCTGGCTTGGTCCTCAGCCGAAGAGTGAAAAGCCCTGTGTCTGTCCTTGTGCGTAGCTTGCCTGCAGTGTCAAGCACACGAGACCAGCGTGGAGGCACAGAGAGGCTAGGCTTCCTCGGCAGCCAGTGTGGCGTGGGCCTTTTTGGTGCCTGGATGCTGGCCTGCAAGCTGGCAGAGTGGGGGCCGGGGTAACAGGAGGGGGCAGCTGCCCACATCCAGCTCGAGGCTTGGCTGCACCCGCAGGGCGTCGCGGTCACTTCCACTCCCCGGCCCCTCCTATCTCCCTCTTTCCCCAAGCCCCTCTCTGCCTCTCCACCCTCCTCTTTATGTATTTATTTAGGTGCTGTGGGGGACTGCAGGGCCCCCGCGTGCTAGATAAACACTCTACCATTAAGCTACGTTCCAGCTCCCCACTCCTTTTCTTTCTTTTCCAACCTCATTATGTTGGAGAACAAATGCAGGCCTTCACCCTGAGCTACATCCCCAGCCCATTATTATTTTTTGTGGGGCCAGGGTTCAAACTCACGACCTTGCACTTGCCCAGCAGCCCAGCCCATTATTATTATTGTTATTATTATTTTGCAGGACCGGGGTTTGAACTCATGACCTTGCACTTGCCAGGCAGGCACTTGTGCCATGGAGCTATCTCCCTGGCCCCAGCCCATTATCATCATCATCATCATTATCATCATCGAGACAGGGTCTCCCTAGGTTGCCCAGGATGGACTTGAACTTGCAGTCATCCTGCCTCAGCCTCCCAGAATGCAAGGACTACAGTGTGCAGTGCTGTCCTTCTAATGCTGCTCAGCAACGTGGGTGGAGTCAGAGAATCCAGGCTTTGTGGTGCGTGAGCTGCTCTGTGGTGGGGGCTGAGCGAAGCTTGTCTTCCAGGAGGTGCAACCAGCCAGGAGCAGGAGCCAGCTCGCTTGGCACCTGGTGCAGAGGCAGCACTTGGGGCTGTCCCGGGGCGCGGGAGCGAGGTCTTCTGCAGGGATGAAGCGGCCTCCTCTATCTGTTGAGATGGAATGATGAAGTGCTACTGCCCCTCACATTTGATGTGGTCCCTGAGACACCCTGTCCGAAGGGCTGCCTCTTTTTTTTGGTCTTTTTGAGACAGGGTCTCGCTATGCAGTTGAGGCTGACCTTGAGCTCACTTTTGTAGCCCAGGCTGGTCTCGAACTCGCACCGATCCTCCTGCCTCAGCCTCCCGAGTGCTGGCATTACAGGCGTGGGCCACCACACCTGGCCGAAGGGCTGCTTCTTAATGATTAGATCCGAAAACGTGAGCTGGCTGTGGGGTCACTGTCCACTCTTGCGCCCTGCTTCCTTCTCCTCTTTCTCATGTGAGAGTAGAGGAATTCAAGGAAAACAAAGCCAGGAGCCGTGCAGGGGCCAGGAACGCGCTCGGGATGGTGGAGGAGACCCTGCAGCTCCTCCCGCGCCCACCTCTCCAGCGAGCAAGGAGGGTAGCACTGTGGGGCGTGTAGTAATCGGTGAGCTTTTGAGAAAGTGTCAGATCTTCTTTTCCTTCCCTTCCCTCGCTCCTGCCCTTCCTTGCACCGCAGCTATGTCAGGTCACATTTTCTCTGGTCTGTGTTTCCACATCTCTGCACCACACAAGGTGTTAGTAGCTAACAGCTAGGGGGCAAGCAATGCCGGCTCCTCCTGCCCTGAGGATTTCCACTGTTGCCGTTTACAGCTTCTGCTTAGATGTACACATGCAACGGGTTCTGAGAAGTTCTGTTTATGTGGTGGGACAAGAAGGCCAGGCCTATTGTTTTGTGCTGGCACCTGATTGTCCCTGCACCATTCACAGGCAAGATTATCCTTCTCCACTGAATAGTAGTTGTGCCATTTGTCACAGGTCAGCTGACCGTCAATGCCTGGGTTAATGTCTGGCCTCACCCGTTGGTTCCATCATATCACCTTTCTACTGTTGGCATTATTTTATTCAATATTTCATCTCTAGGGCTGGGGAGATAGTTCAGTAGAATAAGCACCTGCCTGGCAACCACAAGGTCCTGAGTTCAATCCCCGGTACCGCAAAAAAAAAAAAAAAAAAAAATCACCTCTAAAACCTCCTAAATTGTTTATTCAGTTGATGAAAATGAGCCCAAATCAGATTTGTTGTGCAAGTTTACTGAATAGCTCCATAGCAATATTACTACAACGATAAGACTGCATTAAAAAAAAAAAAAAAAAAAAAAAAAAAAAAAAAAAAAAAAAAAAAAAAAAAAAAAAAAAAAAAAAAAAAAAAAAAAAAA
This sequence comes from Myocastor coypus, assembly GCA_004027025.1. NCBI lineage: Eukaryota > Metazoa > Chordata > Mammalia > Rodentia > Myocastoridae > Myocastor > Myocastor coypus. Next base: position 4,215 of record PVJA010052015.1, read on the forward strand.
AAAAAGACTGCATTATAGGGCTAGTGAGATAGCTCAGCAGACTAAAGCACCTGCTTAGGTAAGCACAGGGATCACAGTTCAATCCCTGGTACCACATGCTGCCCCAGTCCTGCCCCCAAGGCAGGCTGACACACACACACACACACACACACACACACGACTACATTACAGGCTGGGGAGATAGCTTGGCAGTCTGAGTAAATCACAGTTGCGTACTTTGCTACTAGAGTAATTTCTTTTGGTGTGGGTATTCACCTGAATGCTATAACAATAAATTCTAAAGTTATGAATTGAGTTGGGGGTGTAGTTCAGTGGAGGAATGTTTGCCTAGCACATGGGAGGCCCTGAGTTTGATTCCTGGTTCTGAAAAGATAAAAATAAAGTTACACATTTATTTTTTTTTAATTTTTAATTTTATTTATTTTTTTCTTGTTTCAGAACCTTTGTTTGTTTATTCACTCATTCCCATGGCCGGCTCAACCCACCCCGAGGGCAGGGCTGGCGCAGCATGTGGTGCCGGGGATCGAACCGCAGTCCCTGAAGCCGCCCAAGCCTTTCCCAAGCAGGTGCTTTAGACCACTGAGCCATCCCACCGGGCCCCAAAGTTACAAATTTATGAAAATTCAGGTACCCACTTCAATATTTCAGAGAGGGAAATCATTATATATAATTGCACATTTATGTTACATAATAGAAATGAAAATCTGAATGAGTTTATTACTTTACTAATTTACAAACATATGTACAATAAGATTAAAATATTAACAGCTGTGGGCCAGGCATGCATGCACACCTGTAATCCTAGCTCCTCAGATGGCTGAGGCAGGGGATCACAAGCAGGAGGCCCAGCTGGACAATTTAGGGAGACTCTGTCTCAAGGTAAAATAGAAGGGCACAGTGTTCTCCGTCCATCAGTGTCCTGCAGTATACTTCATTTCCTTTTTTTTTTTTTTTTGAGACAAGTTCTGTATAGTCCAGGTTGGCTTCCAACTCATGATCCTCTGCCTCTGCGGACCAGTATCACCACATGGTAGAATAAAGTCCCGTAGTACAGCAATACCAGGCTTTTTAAAATCCACTTCAACTGCCGGAATTTCATGTCTGTCCGCTTCCCAGCGCTTATGAACAATACTGCAGCTCCTGCTCCTTGGATTCAATCTGAGCAGGCGCATATGCACACACACCCCAACCAGTGCACCTGTAGATTTCCCGGGTACCTGAGCGCTGCATTGCAAGGGTTGCTAAGCAAGCCCTGCCCTGGCCTGGTTCTTGGAAGTGCTCTCCCTGTGTGGTCCGGCACGGCTTTGGTGGTGCGGGCGTGTCCTCTCTCCTTTTGTTCGGCCTCCTCTCGACAGCTGCTCCTGTTGTCTTGTTACCTACTTAATATAACTTTAGGGAGGGCATCCCAGGGCCCAAAAGAAAAAACCTGGGCCTGGTTGGTGTCAGCAAGGTCAAGGGAGAAAGACGTTCTCTCCACACGAAGCAGCACCCTTCTGAGTCCCCAGGCACTGGCCATGAGTTTGCAGTGTGTATGCCGCTGGCCAGAAGGCATCAAGTCAGCGCAACAGCGCCTTCCTTTGTCTTTGTGTGTGCTTGTTTTTGAGACAAGGTCTCTCACTCAGCAGCTCAGGCTGGCCTCGAACTTGTGGGGATCCTCCTGCCCCGGCCACTGGCCTACTGAGCTCACAGACTGCACCATACGCCAGGACCCCTCTTGACTGTTGTAGTTGAGATCCCTTCCTGAGGTCACTCACAGGTGACACGAACCTAGTTCACGACCACCTCTCAGGTCCTAATGCGGACAAATACACTAGCGCATTAATGCTTGGGGGAGTTGGAGTCACCCAGATTGTCTCTCTAGGAGGACGTGGAAGGATCATGGGCGGACGGAAAGGCTGCGACAACTCAGACAATTGACCTAACCAGGTCACTGACTAGACACTCAGGGACCTGCAAGGATGCAGGACACCCGCAGCACTGCAGTTGCCACGCTGCCGGCAGGTCTGGTAGCAAGACGCGGGCCTTTTAGACAGTCATACACAAATATTTCCCCTGTATGCACCAACAAAGGGAGAAGTGAAGAAGGAGAGAAGACGCGTGGGGCCGCTCTCAGTCCTCTCCCGTGCGCAGAGGCGCCGGCGCTCGCGGGCTCCGGGCAGCGGCGCTCACAGCCCCAGAGTGCGGAAGGCATCGCGCAGGTCGTCCACCTCGTAGAGCGGCTGCAAGAAGGTTGCAGGGTGGGCGTGAGCTGGGAATGGGGGCAGGGGTGGGTGGGGTGGAGGGGGTGGGTGGGGGAGAGGAGAAGAGCAGAGCGGAGGTAGGGGGAGAGGGTAGGAAACGGGGAGGGGAGAGGGGCAGGGGAATGGAAGAGGAGAGAGGGAGGAAGAGGAGGGCAGGGGGTGGGACGGATGGGGGGAGGGGCGGTGACCGGGCCTCACCAGCAGGATGCGCCGCAGCTGCCTGGACAGACGCACTGAGTTCTCGTGCAGCCCCTCCCAGGCCTTGAATGTTTTCTCGCGATTCTCGACAAAAGTATTCCAGCAGTAAAAGTAATCTTTAAAAGAACGACAATGGGGAGAAGATAGGATAGGTCCATAGGGAGGAGAAGAACAAATCGTGACTCCCGTTCCCCACCCGCCCAGGGCTTTGTGTCCAGGACACGAGTCTTGTCCTTTGGATTCTGCCTGCAGAGCGAGCGCTCTGGGAGGCTGAGGCAGGAGGGTCTCAAGTTTGAGTCTGTTTGGGCAGTGTAGCAAGCCACTATCCCAACCAACCGGCCCCTGCACAGGAAGTGCCCTGGAGCCGAGGGTCCTGCCCCTCGGTCTCACCTTTGAAAGTCATGATCCCGAGCTGAACACCTGCACGGTGCAGCCGCCGCAGCCCCTCGGGCTCGGCTTTGCGGTCCTCGCAGAAGTAGAGGCGCGCGGTGAAGATGCGCAGGCTGAGGTTGGGGTTCCCGCGCAGGAAGTCGGCCACGTGCCGCGCGCAGTCGTAGCAGGGGCTCCAGGATGTGAACCAGGTGACGCGGTAGCAGCGGCCCGGGTCCAGGTCCCAGGCGGCGATGTAGCGCAGGAACAGCAGCTCCACATGGCAGCCGGACTGCAGGGGCGACAGGGCCTAGTGACCGTGGGAACTGGGACCGGGCGAGCTCTCCCTCCATCGAGCCGAGGCTGGTTCTGGGACATTAAAGCGGCCCGGCCCAGAACGGCCACCAGGTGGCGCCAGAGACCGCGCAGTCGTCGCCAGCCGGCGCCGTTCCCTAGACGCTGACGCTACCCGCCTTGTGGCTGTATAGTGCTAACTGCGCCAGGGAGCTCCATCAGCCACCTCCTAGGTCAGGACTCACGGCGCCAGGACACCTGAGACACAGGTTTCTGGCTCTGCTGCTCGTGAGATGGATAAGCCGCGCAGCGGTCAGCGCCTTGGTTTCCCCATATGTAAAAGGAGCTGCATTGTTTGTGTGTCGCGCTAGAGGTCAGGGAAGGTGCTCTGGATTAGCTCATGTGTCCTTGCCGGGTAGGACAGTGGTTGGAGGTAGCACAGGATGGCGAGGTGCGTGCACCAGCACTAATGTAGGCGGAGAAGAATCACAGGACTCGTAACAGCTGGTGACTCTCTCTGTGTCACCGACCTGGCTCCCGCTGCCACCAGGAACTCACTGCACGTTATAAAGGCAACAGGCATGGGCACTGGGGCAAGCCCATCTGGATTTGGGAGTAGTCCCAGAAATACCATTTTTTCAGGCAGTTTGAAGTGTGAGTTCATTAACTGGTCACAGCAGAATGTGGGGGTGCACACCTGGAATCCCAGCACTCAGGATGCCAAGGTAGGAGGAGGATCACGGTGAGTTAGAGACCAGCCTTGGCTACAAAGTGAGCTCAAGGCCAGTCTGGACCGTATGGCGAGATCCTATGTCCGAAAACAATGAAAAAGACAAAAAACAAAACAAAAAAAAACCCCAAACCCCAAAAACCAGTTTTTTGCTTGAACACCTGCCAGGGTTCCCCCAAGCCAAAATGCTCTTATTTTACTCAAGGGGATTAGAAGCCCAGAGGATAGGTGGCCTGCAGGAGTGGGAAGGTTGTTAGGTGCCTCCTTGGCCAGGAAAAGGGAGAGCAGTGGGGATTGGCCCCGCAGGAAGGGCCAGGGCTGGCAGCTGCTGCAGCAGCCAGGGTCCTATTACCAAAGGTCACATTAGCGTCTCGCCCCTGGGAACGCCCTACCTTGTTTCGCAGGTATCCAAAGTCTAAGGAGAAGGAGGTGGCGCTGTCCCTCCGCTTCACCACGTAGCACAGGTAGGTTTCGTGCCGCCCCTTGGCCCAGCGGACGTTTTTGAAGTGGTAAAGAAACTTCTTTTGCTTCATCAGGAGGCTGTAGCTGGGAGAGAGGAGGAGGCCGGCTGTGGTGAGGTGAGGTGGCATGGCCCTGTTGTCACTGCTATTGCCTGGCAGGGCTAGGAGGAGCCCAGGGCTCTGCACGGGCTGGGCACCGGCTCAGGATTATCTGGAAATTGTGTCGCCGTCGGCTGGACACCTAAGTCCACCGAGCCTGCAAACCGCCAGGGTCGCCTCTCGCTGCTTGGAGTGAAGCGTAAGGGAGAAATGCACAATGGAGCCTGGGATGCGAGCCCCGAGCTCATCTGCGCCTAGGTCGCTGCGCTCGGACTTGCAACTTTTTCTTGGCTCTCACACTTACATTGTCAGGTCTCCCAAGTCAGTGCCTAAACATCCAGAGGGCTTCAGAGCAGCCTGGGCAAACCAAGCTCTGGGCTGGCTCGGTCAGCTTGCTCCTGCTGCCACGCAAGCGGGCACATGCTTTGACCTGTGGCTCGGGGTCTATTGCCCAGGGGCTCTGTGTCCAGGGAAGCTTAGGTCCAATGAGCTTGTTTTCCATGCTCTGCGTGTATGTGCATGTGTGTGCGTGTTGCTAGCGAGTCACCCCAAGGCCTTGTACGCAAACATCTTCTCACCACTCCTTGCTGCTTTTCTTTTTTAATGTGCCTGCATAAGGAATACTGGCTGTATCTGCAAAGAGTATGTAGTATTCTCAGCCCAAAAAAAATGTGGGTGACAGCAACCTGGAGAACAGTGCAACTTCTGTGCTAGCACCACATAAAAGTGTGCACTTGTGCAGGAATCACAAAAGTGTGGAAACTGGGAGATGGGAGGGGTAGCTTTCGCCCTTCCCTGTGCTGTCGAGGCCCGACTCCCCACCCTCACTGCCACCTGGTCCATGCTTCCTTCCAAAGCCATGTCCCCTCTGCTGCTCAGAGCCCTGCTCATTCTCTTCTGCCGACTCAGCCTCAGCTCTGTGAGGGCCGCATCAGGTGGCCTCTCTCTCTGGGGCCATCCCAAGGCAGCATTTCTGCCGACCGTCCTGCCCTCTCCCTCTGGCTATTTCAGGCCTGGCTGCTGCTGGCCTGTGTCCATTCAGTGTTTTCTTTGGGGCTCCCTCAAGAATGTTGAACACTTCCTACTTTTCCGCTTTCTGTGGCACTAGAGTTTGAGCCGGGGTTTCAGGCATGGGCGGTACCACTAAGCTGCAGCCTAGGGCAACGCTGATGCCCCATGCCAGCCAAAACCTAAAGGTCCTTCGGCGTCTTCACCCACTTCAGCTCCTCTCCTAGTAAGATCCTTCTGGGCCAGGTGAGTCACTGTACTCCTGCAAACCAGCACTCTGGGAGGCTGAGGCAGGAGGATTATAGCTTCCAGTCCAGCCTGAGCAACTTAGTGACTTAGACCCTGTCTCAGGATAAGAGGTGCTAAGTTTGTAGCTCAATATGAAGGCCTTGGTTTCAAACCATGGCACCACAGCAGAGCAGAAACTTTCTCATCACTGTTATCCCAGATTATCTATGAAAAAACATAATAGCCCTCCTCTAATTTCCTATTATTTTCCAGTTTATCACTTGCTGACATCTCAGTGTCCTCAATGAGTTATTTTCCTTTTTTTTTTTTGTCTTTTTGAGACAGGGTCTCGCTATGCAGTTCAGGCTGGCCTTGAGCTCACTTTTGTAGCCCAGGCTGGTCTCGAACTCGCACCAATCCTCGTGCCTCAGCCTCCCGAGTGCTGGGATTACAGGCGTGAGCCACCACGCCTGGCCCTTGAGCTCACTTTTGTAGCTCAGGCTGGTCTTGAACTTGCACCAATCCTCCTGCCTCAGCCTCCCGAGTGCTGGGATTACAGGCATGCGCCACCACGCCCGGCTATTTTTCATCTTGAGGCTGTGTCAAATTTATAAATTTGCTTTTAATGTGTGAGAGCAGCCCCTGATTATTGTAAAACTGGAATACTCCAGAAAGGCAAAGTTTTAAATTTTATTTTTTTTTAAATTTTATTTATTTATTTATTATTTTATTTATTTTTTTTTTCTTGTTTCAGAACCTTTGTTTGTTTATTCACTCATTTTCATGGCCGACTCAGCCTGCCCTGAGGGCAGGGCTGGCGCAGCAGGTGATTTAGATCACTGAGCCATCCCACCGGGCCCATAAAGTTTTAAATTTTAGAATATTAAAATTTAGAAAGCCTTGACCAGTCTGAGAGCTCAGCAGGTTAAAGCTCCTGTTTAGGGGTTCAATCCTCAGTGCACCATGCAGGCCCCGCCCCCAACTCCAGGTTGCATTGAGACTGGACGTGGTAGCGTGGTGCCTGTAAGCCCAGCATTTAGGAGGCTGAGAACAGGAGGATCATTATGAGTCCCATCTGTGTAGTGAGACCTTGTAGACCTTGTACTAATTACATGAAAAATAAAATTTAGAAAGCCTTGATGTCTAACGGTGAAGCATTCTGTATAATGACAGTGCGGCTGGGAAGATAGCTCAGTGGGAGGAGCGCCTGCCTGACAAGCCCAAGGTCCTAAGTTTGGTCCCAATACTCCCCCGCAAAAAGTAGTTCCTTTCCCAGTCTTTTTTTTTTTTTTTTTTTTTAAGACAGGGTCTCGCTATGCAGTTCAGACTGGCCTTGAGCTCACTTTTGTAGCCCAGGCTGGTCTCGAATTCGCACCGATCCTCCTGCCTCAGCCTCCTGAGTGCTGGGATTACAGGCGTGTGCCGCCACACCCGGCTCCTTTTTTTTTTTTTAATGGGCGCATTCATGTTCCCACGGTCACTGCACAGAAGGAATTTGTACCCCATTGGGGTTCCAACCTAGGCCTTCAAGCCTGCCAGGCCGCCCTCCACCCGCGGACTGCATCCTCATCCCTCCTGCTGGTTGCGCCCGCTGCAGTCAGACATCTCTGTGTGCTGTGGCTCAGCCAAAGACAGGGACTGATGGTGCCGCCTTTGTCTCCAGCTCCCAGCACAAGATCTTGCCTATTGGGAGCACCCGATTAAATTGAATTGAATTAACAGAAGAAACATTTTCAGGCAACTCAGGTTTCTTTAAAGAAACCCAACAGTGGCACGGTGTGCATGCCGCCAAGCCAGAGAAGCGTCTCTAGTTTGTGGCCCTCAACTTGCTCCGCTTTTATCCAACTAGGGAGGCGATGCTGCCTCCTAGTGGTGATGTCCAGAAGTGCACTCTGGACCGGAATTTGAATACGGTTTGCTGGTGAGAGAATTGAAACTGTTACTTTTTTTGGTCACACTAAAGTACAATTTACATACAGAAAACTTCGCCCACAGTCCGTGAACATTGGCCCATGTAAACACCCCGAGGTAACCACCACCCCCCATTGGGTCACTGAGCATTTCTAGGCCTCCTCCGGCCCCCAAGACCTCCTTCAGCTCCTCTGCAGTTGCCCCCCGTCCCCTGCTCCCCCCGCAGCCACTGACTCCCTCTTTGAGATCCGAGTTACTCCTCATCCTGTAACTCTGCCCCTCCAGGGCTCACTTTGGTCGGTGCCTGAAGCCTACCGCGTCCCTGGACGGACCCTTCTGGCTGTGTAGGGCGCTGCTGTGTGCCTCATCCACTCCTTGGATGGCATTTGGGCAATCTCTGGGGGCTGTGGCAGTCTTGGGACATTAGCTGAAAACTAATGCCGAATTTAAGAGAATGCTTCGAGTAGCTAAACCCTGACCTTGGAGGATGGCTCCCAAAATGTCAACTGCATGCTGTATAAAGTTGGGGTAAGGGACCAACATCTAGGACAGGAGCCAATTTTTTTTTTTTTTCTTCTAAGAGCCAATATTGGTTTCAGTTTCACACACATGAAACTTACTGGAAAGTATTTGAAATTAAACTGTAAGACAGAGGATTAGATTTGTTATCAGCGTAAGTACTATATATATATATATATATATATATATATATATATATATATATATATCAAAATAAACATTGGCCAACCAGGCTGGCTATGGTGGCTCAGGCCTGTAATCCTAGCACTCTGGGGGCTGAGGCAGGAGGATTGATCTCAAGCTGGAGCC
>PVJA010052016.1:0-12577 GCA_004027025.1 Myocastor coypus
AACACAATTAATTAGTTATCAAGTCCTAAGTCTCAAAATGAATTCAATAAGTCCTTACAGGAAAAAAAAATGCCTCACCTATTGTGTTAGGTATCCATTTTTACTTGTTTGTACTCTAATTAGTGTCTCAGGATTGCGTATGAATTCAGAAATAACTGAATTTGATGAAGCTTATCAATAAAAAGTATTTTGCAATATTTAAAAAAAAAAAAAAAAAAATATTCTTCCTAGCCCGGCAGGATGGCTCAGTGGTCTAAAGCTACAGGGACTGCAGTTTGATCCCCGGCACCACGTGCTGCGCCAGCCCTGCCCTCAGGGCAGGCTGAGCTGGCCATAAAAATAAATAAAATAATATTCTTCCTAAATGTAGTGAAGATACATTTATAGCAGAACCATTGCTTTGAACTCAAAACTCAACTATCCTTAAGTCTTGGATTTCTCTTTTTCTTTTGAGGAGTGCTGAGGATTGAATACAAGGCCTCCTATGTGCTAGGCAAGCACTGGGTAAGCACTGTAGCAACAAGCTACACACTCGTCACTGAATCTTAGCTTTTTGTTTTTTACATGTCCTTAAGGTATATCCTATACCTTAATAAAAAGATGGTATCAATGATGAGGCAGACAGAGGGCGCAGAAGAAGCAACTGCCCTCTGAGCGTTTGGTTGGATGTAGGTGGTGCCTCACTTGAGCTCTATTGTAAAAGTTTATTTGAGGTCAGGTATGTGGGGAGAGTTCATTTTTCATAACATAATTGTGTAAGGTTAGTGAAGGCTCTGGCTAGTGCATAGGGGTCTATGTAACTCCCAGTATAGCCGCCCTATAATTTGGGCTGAAAGCCTCATAACCACTTTTTAAAACGCAGTTTCCGTGGTGTAAAACTAGTTCAGGCTCCACACACATAACCAGAATGCCTGTGTAGTGGTGCCCTCCCCACCCACCATCCCCCCAGTCTCCTTCCTCACAGTCCCAGTCTGATGAGATTGGTTGCAGTGGAGGGGCTTTCTGCATGGGGGTGGGGTGTTTGGGAAGCAGCTTGGTGGCTTTCACTGGATCTGGCCTGGGTACCAGAGGGAAAACTGTGGCCAACAGTGGTGCCTGTTCTTCCTCATCTCCTCTCCACAAAGTCTGTTTCACAAAGTAGAACTGGAGAAAATGAAAGTCTTGATGATTAGAGGTTACAGCGAACAACTCAGCATACTTCTGTAGGGAAGTATGGGGAACAGTTATCCCCATTTTCCAAACAGGAAGCTGAGGCATAGAAAGTGCTAGAACAGAAAAGCTTCAAATACCCACTGGAATCAATAAATCATAAAAACACAATGTATTAAACTTGCCATTTCTGTTGCCTCTGTCCTGTACACAGCATTCTTAGTCCATGGAACCTGGGCCTACATTTTCAGCCCCTCCCCGTGAGATAAAAACAGGTCATGCCCAACAGTGGGGCCCTGGTTAGTCGTGAGAGTCTGTAAGTGATCTCAGAAATTATCTTTTTTTTTTATTTTTCTTTTTTCTTTTGTGTTTTAGAGACAGGTCTATGAGGTGTTCAGGGTCTCACTACTAGATTGGACTTGAAGTGATCCACCTGTTTACAGCCAGGTGGCCCAGTCTCAATTGCCGGCCCAGGGGCTGGGGCTGGGGCTGGTATAGTAGGCCAGGGAACAGAACCCCTAGCGCCTGCACCTGCTTGCAGGAGCTTTAATCGGCTGAGCTATTTGGCCGGCCCGTGGAAATGATCTTTGTTAGAGCCACTGATCTCATAAGACAGTGCCACCTGTAGAAGATGATTTTCTTTGGAAATGGGTTTACAGCTCTCAAGGTGGAATTAAGATTAGCTTTTCCCATTTGGATATAACATTTAATTTTTCAGGAATAGAAAATGAAAAATAATTTTTAAAAAAATCTGTCCTGTTTTTTAAATGTCTGCTGATGCTTCCCGCATCTCCAGAGAAACCTCATAGCCGTTAGCTCCTCTGGGCCCAAGGCCCAGCCCAGTGGCTTTTTGCCTGATAGCCAGTAGCTGTAGGATGACATCTGTCTGTCCTCTCGCTGTCCTCTGGGAGCTCCAGAGACTGCCCAGAGGTTTCCTGTCTCAGGCCTGCATCTGCAGTGCCCCCAGCAGTCAGGTGACTGCCATCTCTGTGTTGCAAAGGGATCGTCATGATGTGTAATTGGAAAAGTCTCTTCATAATTATTACATTGTGCCTGCATCTTAGTTTTCTCATAACTTGGAATAATAATACCCATTTTCTAAAGTCATCCTGGGTATAGCTGCTAAAAGCACGCTGCAAATGGTAAAGGACTGAAAGCATATTAGAAGTTATTGCTGCTGTGGTTAGGATCTTAAGTCAGCAATCACGGCTTGGAGGAACGCAGAACTGGAGACTCATCCCAAACCAGTAGTGCCTAACAGAAAGGACAAATGACAGGATAACGGCCTCACACCGAGGGCACAAGATACGGCCTCCTGAGATGCTGGGAAAGGTCATTAAATGCAACTCCATTCTTCTGGGGTGGCTTAATGCAGAAAATGGATGTTACGCTTTGGGTGACCGCGGATTTCTCAGAAAGTGGGCGCCATCTTGTGGTCAGTGGAATGAACTGACAGTAAAAGGCCTGACATGGGCGAGGAGTGAAGGCCCTCAGTGCTGGTATGGGTCCCACTTCCAGAGAGTGGGTGTCAGTGGAGAGTAGGGCCCAGGATCTGAACTCACTGGTGGCCCTGTGGGGTTCAGAGGTTATCAGGGGCTGGCGCTATGCTCTTGCTGCACAGCCGGCAAGGACATCCCGCCTCAGGCCCCTGATGTACAGAGTGCCTTCTCCCGGGGGTGCAGTCTGTTTAAGGCTACTTGGGAGTCCTAGCACACAGGTCCCCCCGCCCACTGGGTCACCTCAAGGTGCACTGTGTGCCTGTCCTTCTCCTTCCTTGCTGGAGACTTGAGCACTTCTTCCTATGTTTTCTACCCCACTTAAAAACCATACGGCAAGGGCTAGCCAAATAGCTCAGTGGATTGATCCCTGGGCCAGCCTTGCAAGGCAATTGAGACTGGGCATGTAGGCACACGCCTGTAATCCAGTTCTTGGAAGGCTGTAAACAAGCCCATCATTAGGAGTCCAATCTAGTAGTGAGACTCTGAACACCCCACAGACCTTCCCTAAAATACAAAAAAAAAAAAAAAAAAAGTTTCTGAGGGAGACACTGTGGTGTACCCACTGTCTAAGAGAAGGGTGCTGGACCTGGTGTTGCTCTCAGCCGTTAAGACACAGTCGCAACATGGCAGGCCCACTAGGCCAGAGCAGGAAAGGGGCGGAGACCATGCCACGGGCGTTGCTAGTCACAGCGCCATTCGCGTTGGTGAAGAGCTGGAATCGTGGTGGTTGGCAAAATTTTGAAGTATGATTTTTCCAGTAATTCTGGAAAAGGAGATTTCCTTGCTACCAGTGTTTGTTCGTTTGCTGAGAAAACAGAGCGTCAGAAGATGGACGGACCCCAGGCCCGGCGGCATGGCCAGAGCAGTCAGCACACGTATAATGCGGCACTATTTTTCTTGGTCCCATACAAGCTAAATATGTTTATGGAAAGTAGATTGGAGGGAAGCAACATAAACACACTGGGGTCAGTGCTTATGTGAGAAAGGAGAAGAATGCGGTGGCTGAGAAAGAAAAGGCACACCGGGGACCAGGTACAGATGGGTGACGTGTGTGCGTCACAAGCTCAGGATGACGGTCTACATGGTTGGTTATGTCAGAGGTCCCTAAAAAGAAAGAAGAGTGTCATGGTCAGAGTACCAAAAGTGACATATAAGTTGAATGCTATTCTTATTAAAATACAAACAACACTCCTCACAGAACTAGAAAAACTAAATCCTAAAACTTATGTGGAAAAAGAAAAGACCCAGAATAGCCAAAACAATCCTAAGCAGAAAAGGCAAAGCAGGAGGCATCATAATTCAAGATTTCAAGTTACAAGTATACGAGGAAGCTATCCCAATGGAAACAGTGGTACCAGCACACAAGGAGATATGCACACCGGGGGAATAGAAGAACCCCTACACCTTAAGCCATCTGATTTTTGAAAAAGGGACCAAAAGCTGGTGAAAAGGGAGCTTCTTTAGCAAATGGTGCTGGCAAAACTAGTTATCCACATGCAGAGGCGTGAAACTAGGCCTCTAGCTCTCACCCTGTACTAAAGTCAAAATGGACAAAAGGCCTAGATAGAAAAGCAAATCTTTGAAACTTCTGAAAGATGATACAGGGGAAATACTTGAAGCCACAAGCAGGGACTTACAGAACATAATTCCAACAGCAAATAAGTAATATCAAGAACTGACAAATTTGGGGCTGGGGAGATAGCTCCGAGGCACAAGTGCCTGCTGGGCAAGTGCAAGGTCGTGAGTTCGAACCCCGGTCCCAAAAAAAAAAAAAGAAAAAAAAAAAAGAACTGACAAATGGGATTAAATAAGACACTTCTGTGGAACAAAGGGAACATGCAGCAGATTTAAGAGACAGCCTACAGGATGGGAGAGATCAGCCAGCGACTGTTCTGACAGAGGATTACTACTCCCAAAATTAAATTCCTAAAAACAAGTGACCCCATCTAAAGAATGAACAACTGACCTGAAGAGATATTTCTCAAAAAATGTACAAAGGACCAATAAATACATGAAAACCATGTTCATGTTCCTTATCTACTTGGGAAATGCAAATCAGAACACCTTGAGCTGGGAGTGATGGTGCAACTGTAGATGGCAGGGTACGGGGAGATGGAGAAGGACGGAGGGGAAGCAACAGAAAAGATAAGATGCTAGATGATAGGTAGGTAGATCAAAGATGACTAGCATGTATTGCAAGCATACATTAATTAGCAAAGAAAGAGGGCCGGCCAGATAGCTCAGCAGATTAAAGCCTAAAGTGTCCACTAAGGTAGACAGAGGGACCTGGGTTAGATGCCATGCCAGTCTGCCTCCACGGTGTGCTGAGAAGTGACTAAGACTGGGCATGGTGGTGCGCAACTGTAATCCTAGCACTTAGGAGGCTGAAAACAGGAGAATCACTACAAGTCTGATCTGTATAGTGAGACCCTGAAGACCCTGTACTAAATACATTTAGAAAAAAAGAGTGGAAACTGTTTGAAACCAGTACTTGAAGGAAAGTGTTGGGCTAGAAAAGAGCATGTCCCTTAGGGCTGTTGAGGTTCTGCAGGCCACCTCAGTGCGGCATGGTGTTGGAGGAGTCCCTGATAATTACTGGGCTCTCAGCACTTTCCCTGGGGAGCTGCAGTGAAACCAGGCTTCAGGCATGGCAGCACAGGGTTGTAGAAGGTCAGCACTGGTGTGGGGGCCCAGGGTGCTGGTGATGGGCTGGGTGTGAGGACCCCAGGGTGCCAGAGCAGGCGAGCAAGTATGAGAGGGCTCTGGCTCCAGCAAGAGGCCCCAAGGAGTCAGAGTTTGAAGTGGGGGCCCTGCTCTATGGCCATAGGCACTGTCACACGCTCTGGTCCCAGGACCATGTGCCACTCCTGAGTATACTGCAGCCCCAAAGTGCTGTTGTGTGGGGGATACAAGTCACCAGGTTAAGGGTGAAAACTGAGATGCTGTTATATGTGAATTTAATTCACTTAAAAATAACAATCACATGACATGTTATAAGAAATGTCTTCCAAACAACAAAAAATAGCATGAGGTGGTGTTTTCAGTCTGGCTGCAGAAATACAGCTAGAGTCTCACACCCACTTGTGCACTGGGACCTTGTGATATCACTCACTTTCGGTAGCTTCCGCAAAAGTCATCTGTGTAGTTGGGACAGGAGAGCGAGTGAAGCACATGTCTTAGGGACTGTCTTAGTCCATTTTGTGCTGCCATTCAGAATACCTGGGACAGGGTAATTGTGCAAGAACAGAGATTGATTTCTTATAGTTCTAGAGACTGGGAAATTTAGGGCCCATGCATCTGCATCATCCCATGGCGGAAGGCGAAGGGCCAGAGTCCATGGGAGACCCACAGAAGGGCGTGCTCACTTTTATCACAAGTGCACTCTGCTGAGAAGGAACGCACTGCCCAGAGGGCAGCATCTTGAGGCTACCTTCTTGCAACTGTGCCCCTTGGTGACACATTTGATCCACAAAAACCTGTTAGGAAAAATGGCTTGGAACCTACTGGAGCCAGTGGTAAGGGCCGGTGTCAGCTGCTGGAGAAGGGAGAGGTTGCTAGCAGGCAAGGGGTGGGCTAAGCTGAGAGGGAATCGGAGTTCTGTACACCTCCCTACAGGGGCCTGAACGCGCCCTCCCTGTCCTGCTGCCCTGACTTCTTCCTCCTGACTGCAGTGTCTTGTTGCACAATCACAAAGCTGCCCACGCAGCTCCTGCCACCTCCTAGCTCCTTCTTCTCTGGATGCATCTTGTTCCTTTCCCTCTCCTTACACCTAAATTTCCTCTTTGGATCCATTCAAAGTGTTATAAAAACCACAACTGATGTTAGACAAAGTGCTTTTGCACACAGCATCTCCCTGCCCCCCCCCCATTCCTTGATTTCCATGGTTCAGAGCACAGCCCGGAACCATTTACCCCAAACACACATCCCCACCCGGCCCACCTCTGCCAGTCTCCAACTCTGCACTCTCGAGTGCTTTCATAGCTCTTTTTCCACATTATTCTTGTGATCTTGGTTATATTGAAAACATGAAAGTGAAACTATCATGGAGATTGGTCCACATTTGTCTTCTGACGTCAAATCCACCTACACTGACTGGCACTCGGGGCCAACCAAGCTACTTCAAACTAGGTCATACTTGAACATCTGCCATCTCTTGTTTAGACAGATGCAGGTTATAAAGAAACCATTTGCTAAAGTATAAAGCCTGCACCCAGAAAGAACTATTTTCTGACACAAAACCTAACACTGAAGGAAAAAAGGGGCAGCATACATCAAGCAGCACCAGACACATGCCTGTCCGGCTACAAGGAATTCAGCCACATGCGCACAAGCCCAGGTAAGGCAGTAGGCGCTACTCTGTTGGCCTGTATTCAGTGAAGCTCTGTCATTTTATAGTTCAATCAAATAGTGTGCCAAAACAAAAGGCCAGTAACCACATAAAATGATGTTTGTCTCAGTTACTCTTCTCTCATTGCTGGGACAAATACTTGACCCCCAAAATGAAGGAAGAAAAGGTTTATGTAGCTCACAGTTACTGGAGGTTTCATTCCATACTCAGCTGGCTCCAAAGCAGAGGAGCACATGGCTGAGAGCAGCAGTTCATGGCAGTGGAACAGCAGCAATGGCAACAGGGGCAGCAGAGAGAGTCTGTCTCTCTGTCTCTCTTATATTACATTAGGCTATCACCCCAGGCTGGGGAAGGTACACACACCCATAATCCCAGCAGTACTAAGACCCATAATCCCAGTGATCATGAGTCAGTCTCAAACTCTAGAAGCTCCCTCCTCATGACTGCATGAGGCTTTGGAGGGAACAACTAGACACAAACCATAACAATGCTTGATAGTATACTCACTGGGAAATGTAAATTAAAACCATAGTGAGCTACCACATTGCACTATTAGGACGGTTAGAATGAGATAGATAATTTTAAAAGTTGATGAACATGTGGACAAAATGAAATTGTCACATATTCACATATACACATTGACAGTTATAAAGTGCTGGTGAAAATGTAAATTTTTTTAAAAAGTAAAATGGTACAAATTGGGAAAATGTTGAGTATAGTTGCTTCATAATCTAGCAATTTTACTCCTAGAAACCTAAGAGAAATAAAAGAATGTTTCCATAAAAGCGTGCACATGAATGTTCTGAGACAGCAGTGCCACAAACCCAAATGTCAACCAGCTGATGAATGGCTATCTTGGTTACTTTTCTCATTGCTGGGACAAAGTACCCAATGTTAAAAATGAAGGGAGGGAGGAAAGGTTTATTTACCTTACAGTAAGTGGAGGTTTCAGTCCATACTCAGCTGACTCCAAGGCAGAATGGCACATATGGCAGAGGGCAGCCAGTCATGGCAGTGGAAAATACCAAAGAACAAAGGAGGAGCAGTGGCTGAGGTGCCCAGCAAGCTTCTCTCACCTCCTTATACTGTATTCAAGCTATTTGCTCCAGGGCAGGGGTAACACGTGGAGCATAATCAATCCCAATGTCAGATCAGGAATTAATCACAGACTCTCGATGCCTGCTCCAGTGACTGCTTGAGGATTTGAGGGGAAAACTAGACACAAACCATAACAATAGCTAAACCTAACATGGTGTATCCAGGCAATGGAATATGTCAATAATTTAAGGATGGACAAACAATTTGCTACAATATGGATGAGCCTTGAAAACATTATGGTAAGTGAAAGAAACCAGCCACAGGGGGTGTAAGCCATATGGTTACAGGTGTACAGTATATGCAAATAGGCAAATCTATAGACACAAAGTGGTGAGGCATGAGGTCAGGGCATGGCCAGCTGGCTGGGCGAGCAGGCACGCCTGCCAGTTGGGCCAGGACGTGTTCATGGAGCAGCTCGTCAGTGCAGCACCCACCAGAGAACGCTACCTGCGATTCTGGCCCGATGTCAGTGAGGTTCTTGATAAGACAGGGTAGAGCTGACACCAGAATGCAGTGGGTGGTATTCACTAAGGTCAGAGCCGTGCGCAGCCTTCTCACCGGTGTCCCTGCATTCTGGGGCGTGCACCACTTTATGACTTGACTTGGCCCACACTCAGCAGAGTGCTTCTCCCTTTTTTTCTCCCCACTTTTACCTTTGACAAAGTGTTCTGAATCCATCACCCAACTGTTTGAAAAGAAAAAGAGCCTGGAAGGGACCTCTGTGTACCCTAGTACCCACGTATGCTAAGATCTGAGGGTAGAGGTAGAAATGAGGAAGAGTTGCTAAAGTGAATAGGGTTTCAGTTTTATGTAATTTAAAAATCTAAAATTATGTTGCATAATGATTGCACGACTCTATAAACTGAAAACCACTGAACTATACAGTTAAATTTTATAGTATATTAATTATCTCAATGAAGGCATTAAAAAGTACACAGTCACTAAAAATCATTAATTCATTGATTCACTCACTCATTCATTATTGGTTGCTATCTCCTCTGCTCCAACATCTAAACATGCCAGTGTGACTGACACAACTCCCAGCCACACCAGGCTCACATAACACATCTTTAGGGACAACACACAGACCTAGAGTATGAAGAAGGAAGCTTGCCCTAAAATCCTGGGAGCATTTAGGGCACTCAGATCTGCTAGGAAGTACAGTGAAGGGGGCAGTGCAAAGACAAAGGAACAGACACTGCTTTGCACAGTGACAAAACCTTTCTGGTCTCCAGGAGGTTAAATAAATGCAGAGAAGCTGAGACTGCATGAGGAGAACTGAGAGAGAAATCATTACAGGCCTCAGGAACTCAGAAGAAGGAGACATAATGGCCTGAGCATTATTTTAGTGAATGTTCAGAGAGAAACAAGATATAATTTGGCTGTCCCAGACTTAATAGTTCCCCTTTAGAGCCCAAAATTCAGTGTGCATAGTGTAGAAACTGCTGCTATCATCAAAATGTGTCCCTCATTTTGCACTAATAACCTATCATATTTTATACCAAACTCTGTGACATACAGAATACTAAATTCAATTGCTAAAGAAGTATCAGTTGATTTCTGTTGATTAGAGTAACATAATCTGTAGAATTAAAAATAATTGTTTATACTTTCATAATACTGACAATGGCACCTCACCGTCTGTCTCCTCACCTTGCACCAGTCTTGCATTGCACTGTGCCACCAATGGTGATGCTGTAAGTCAGAGCCTTTACAGTGTTTCTCAAAAGAGTTGTAAGATACAAGCTTTTGGATGGCTCACCTCAAAGTGCTTAAGATTTGTTGTACTCAAAGATAAATTTTATACTTTTCTTAACAGTAAATAGAAAACTCACTTGTTCAAAATTCGCTAAGCTTTCCTGTAACAAATGTTTCAGCCAAATGTTAATGCCAAGTATCCTTAAAATCAGTACCTTGAATGGACCGATTTGTAAAGATGAGTGTAGAAGAATAAGCCTTGCCACTGCAGAAACTGAGAGACAGAGGGTGCTAAACAAATCTGGGGAATTGCACTGTGGTGTGATTGTGTCCCAAGTGACGCCGAGCATCATCTCTAAGTACTCCCCCATCTGCACATGAAAGGCGTAGAGACTCCTACAGGCAGCCCTACGCGGATCACTTTAATGACTGAGATGTAACCCACCAATCCCTTGAAAAGCACAAACTACTGCAGCTCACTCCGTAGGAAAGAGATAATCTGAATGGCCCTGGAATGGGGAAAGAATTAGAATTAGTGACTAAAAACCTCTTGAAAAAGAAATCTTCAGGCCCGAGTAATTTCCCTGGAAAATTCTACCACATGTTTAGAGAATTAAGACCATTTCTACCTAGTCTCTTTCAGAAAACAAGTGGGGGAAACACTTCTCAATTCATTTTGTGATGCTAGAAGTACCCTTCTGCAAAAAATAGTATAAAGAAGAAATCAAAGATCAATATTCTTCATGAATATAGCCACAAAAATACTAGCAATATAATTCAGTAACAAATGGAATGACATAACATCAAGAACAATATTTTAATTGGTTCAGCATTTGAAAATCAGTTAGTGTAAGAGAAAGAAAAAAGCAGAAGGAAAGAAAGCTTAGAAAGTTCTAAAAAAAACTAAACCAAAGCAAACAAAAGAATCTAGCAATTGAGTAAAACAAACTTGTAGCTCACATTACACTTAGAGAGGAAAAATGTCATCCGTTTTTAACCCCCAGAGCCACAACAAGAAATGGTGCCCACATGGATGGCTCTTAGGTGAAATGGTACTGGAAGTGCTATCTGTGAATTAAGGCAAGAAAAGGAAATGAAAGGCAAATGGGTCAGAAAGGAAGATTATTTTTAAAATCCTATTTGCAAATGACATGCTTGCATATATAGACTTTGAGGGGCTTTACAAAGAAAAAGTTTTTAAAATACACAAGCTCAGTAAGTAGGTCAAAAGATATTTAAAAACCCAGAAAAGTTAATTGGATGCCTATATTTAAGAATCAACACATAGTCATTGAAATTGAGTATAATTTATGATTGCTGATGAGCACCTCTATCCAAATCTAACAGCAAAATGTGTGAGTTGCATGCTGAAAACCACAAAATGGAGATGACCAGTGATGTAATTAGAGAAACCCGCCATGCCTTGGTTAGGAGACACAAGGAAGCGGTGAAAATAATTCCTCTAAAACTGATATATAAGTTTAATGCAATTCATAGGCAAATCCCAGGATTATCTTTTATAAATGTAGATGAGAGTATTCTAAAACTTATTGAAAGTCAAGTGAAAAGCAAGAAAACAAACAACTTTGAAAACTAAGAATAAAGTGGGAGGGGCCAGCTAGATAACTGAGTGGATTAAAGCACCTGCTTAAGCAGATGCAGGCACCGAGGGTTCATTCCCACCTTGCCGATTGAGCCTGGCCATGGTGGCACACACCTGTAATCCCAGCACTTGGGAGGCTGAAAAAAGGAGAATCACTCCAAGTCTAATCTGTGTAGTGAGACCATGTAGACCCTGTACTAAAATACATTTTAAAAAAAGAATAAAGTGGGAGCAATTATTCTCAATTTTAAAACTTAGAAATATAATAATTAAGGTTTTGGGCCGGCAAGATGGTTCAGTGGTCTAAAATGCCTGCTTAGGAAAGCTTAGGCAACCACAGGGACTGTGGTCAATCCCCGGCACCCAATGCTGCATCAGCCTCACCCCCAAGGCAGGCTGAGCCAACCATAATACAAAAAATAAATAATAAATAAATAAATAAAATTAAGGTTTTGATGGAGACCAGCACAGAGACACATGGAACAGAATGGAAGACTGAGAGCCTACACAAACATGTCTGCCTTTTTCCCAGAAAAGTGTAAAAGCAATACAATGGAGGAAGGATGGCCCTCTTAACAAGTAATGTCGGACCAAGATCATGACTAGAAACAAAAGATGAACAATTTTCTCCCTAAAACTCACACTTTATTCAAATTTGTACTCAAAATTACTGAATGATGTATATGTAAATTGTCATACTTTTTTTTTTAAAGAATATCCACCAGCTGTAGGCAAAGTGTTCTTATACATCACATCTAAAATGAAATCCAAGGGGAGCTGAGCCTGCGCACCCGCCGCGGCCCAAGCTCCAGCACTGAACCCATCAAATAGCCCGTTTGGCAACCGTTCCGGTCCACGAGCCTACCAGGACTACTCAATCCCAAAGCTCCACCTCCACCTACAGACCACATCCCCCAGGATTCACAAAAGCTAGCAGCCAGAGCCCCAACACAAGAGTCAGGAACCTCTGTAGAAGAACCACGTTGGAGTCTCCAGACCAAATGCCCATAGACACAGCATAACATCACCAAAGTGAAGAGGTCGCTTCCATACAAAATGATAACAACAAGGAGTAGGAGGCAATCTCAGGACCCGTGCCCACCCAAACCAAATACAGAAGACACTATCATGGAAGAAAATGAGAATTATACAGATGAAACCTCTGAATGGGTAGCATCTGAG
>PVJA010052017.1:0-12593 GCA_004027025.1 Myocastor coypus
TTTTTTTTTTTTTTTTTTTTTTTTTTTTTTTTTTTTTTTTTTTTTTTTTTTTTTTTTTTTTTTTTTTTTTTTTTTTTTTTTTTTTTTTTTTTTTTTTTTTTTTTTTTTTTTTTTTTTTTGGTGGGACTGAGGTTCAAACTCACGACCTTGCACTTGCCAGGCAGGCACTTGTGCCACGGAGCTATCTCCCCAGCCCCCTGTGGATGTTTGTTGAATGCTTAGTATACGCTAGGAAAACAAATGTGCAGCATACTCTTGGCCGGCCTAAGAGATTTGCTTCACTTCAGAAAGTCCTGCCCTCCTCTGCGTAGTTTACTTTTGTGTCTTGGGATAGGAAAACACTTTCATTGAAAGGAATACAGTAAATAGAAATAAGTTGGGATGAAAATTTAGTGGGTTTTTTTTGAGACAGGATTTCGCTATGTAGTTCAGAGTGGTCTTGAACTCATGTTTGTAGCCCAGGCTGGGCTCGAAGCAGGTAACCTTCCCGCCTCAGCCGCTTGAGCTCTGGCCTTACAGGCGTGCACCACCATGCTCACTTCATGCACAATCATACCTGCCTCAGACACCTTGATTTTGAAATGCACATTGAGCTTGCTTGCTTGCTTGCTTGCTTGCTTATTTATTTATTTATTTATTTATTTATTTATTTAGCATTTGGTATAAGGCAGCAGTTCTCAACCTGTGGGTCGTGAGCTCGGCCATCGGAAAATGTTATTTATTTGGAATTGTTGTTATATTTAAACCCATGCTATGCCATGGTGAAATGTTATTTATTGGAATTAGTAATAAATATTTCTCAACATATAATTAAATATTGTTTTTGTGATTAATCACTATGTTTAAATTATGTTTAATTTGTAGCAATGAGAATACATAATGCATATCAGGTATTTACACTCCAAATCATAACTGTAGCAACATTACAGTTTTGTTTGTTCATTTATTTATTTTTATGGCCGGCTCAGCATGAAATAGCTGAAACTATGAACCAAAATACATTTTTTCTCTTTTTTTATTTTTTTCTTGTTTCAGAACTTTTGTTTGTTTGTTTGTTTGTTTATTTTTATGGCCGGCTCAGCCTGCCCTGAGGGCAGGGCTGGCGCAGCATGTGGTGCCGGGGATCGAACCGCGGTCTCTGCAGCTGCCTAAGCTTTCTTAAGCAAGCGCTTTAGACCACTGAGCCATCCTGCCGGGCCCAAAATTACAGTTTTGAAGTAGCCACCAAAATTATTTTTTGGTTTGAGGTTACTGTAACATGATGAACTGTATTGCGGGGTCAAGGCATTAGAAAGGTTGAGAACTACTGGTATAAGGTCTCACTATGCAGCTCGGACTCATAGTGATTTTCCTGTTTTTAGCCTCTCTAGTGCTGGGATTGCAGGCATGTGCCACTGGTCTCAGTGGCATGTGGTGCTGGGGATCTAACCCTGGTCCCTGCATTTGCTTAAGCAGGCACTTAGTCTGGTGAGCTGTCTCAGCAGCACACATTGAGTTTAGTGAGGACACACAGTTGAATAAAGGGACCATCATTTGTGAATTTCAGTATGGCTGATTAGTGGAAGAAAGATGCTAGGTGGGTTGTTGTCTAAAAAGTTACTAGTTTTGTAACGTAGTTTCTAAGAATCATCAGAAGGGCCAAAACCAAAATAGAATTAGTATGCTCTTTCTAGCTGTAACAGGATTGTGGTGTCATTTGGGTCATGCAAGTTCCAAAGCAACTAAGTTGGCCTCCCTCCTTTTCTAGGGTGCTGTGAGGACCCTGGCTGCATTGTGACTCTGTGGTTCCGTATGCCCTTGGCACCTGATATGCCCTGCCTCCTGGTGATGGGCCAAGGTGGTGTCCCCCTAAGGTGCTGCCCCCCTGGGGTGCTGCCCCCCTGACTGCCTGGAGCCGGTGTTCTAGGCTCACCTTCGTCCAGCTCCCTGTTCCGCCTTCTTCAAACACTGTTGCAGCTAACTCTGTTTTCCTTTTCTCCTTTTTTCCATGCCCTAGAGGGTACCCCCCTTTCCTAAGTGCTGGCACCTCAAGGCCCGCTGTCCTGGTTCTACTTTCTACCCCTGTGGGGAGCCCCCTGCCCCACGGCTTTCGGTGCCCCGTGTGCCGAGTTGGTTCTGACCTCACTCCTGGCCTTTGTACCCACAAGTCCATGCCTCTGCGTGGGGTGCTTTCTAGCTACTGCTCCCTCGACAGCTCCCTGCTGGCCCTCAGAACTCTGCCACAGCAGCTGGCAAAGATCCCTCGGCCTGTCCCAGCCATTCCTCTGGGGAGGTGGCCCCTGGTGTCAGACTCACCCTTAGCTCTTCCTGGCCTCTGGCTCCCGGTCAGCAGCAGCTTCCACCTTGAGAACCAGCATCTCTGTTTTCTCTGCCACATCCTCGCCCTGGCCACCACCTTCCTTGCCCCACTGTCAGCCTCCCGACTGTCCCTGTCTCTTCTGTTTTGTATGTAGCTGCTGGCGTGGTAGTTATAAAGCCACGAGCACCTTGCCATTTGAGATCTGCAGATCTGCTAGTGGCTTCCTACCACACCTAAAAGAAACATTAATTTACACAGCAGGACTCGGAAACGGAGATGTGGTGACCTAATCTCCATCGGGGTCTTCACAGACATCTCCAGTCCCATCTGTCCGTCCCAGTTTTGAGGCAGGGTCTTCTCAGTTGCCAAATTGTCCAGGCAAGGCTCAGACTCGTGATCTCCTCCTCCCTCAGCCTTCCAGAGTGCTGGGATTGTCCCTCGGGAGGGCACTGATTTTTCTCTGCTTTTGTCCCTGTGCTTTCCCTAGTGCCCAGATAGTTCGGGCCCATAATAGGCACCTAGTAACTAACATTTGTTGAATGGATAAACACATTCAGCTTATATAAGGGCCCAGGTTTCCCCCTCCCTTTCTCTTTCAAAGCAGTGTTTTACAGCTCACTATTTCTCGTAAAGGCTCGAGGCGTAGCGTTTCCTTTTCCTTTTCACTTTCTGCATGTGTTCTCCTCTTGCCCATATTATTCTTCAGATAGAGGACATACTGGGGTCACCAGGAGGAGGTAGGTAAGGATAGAGGCAAGGAAATAGCACACATCTGAATAAAAGAATCCTGAGAACAGTGTAGTTAATTGGTTTAAAAAGAAACTTTCTGGGGCTGGGGAGATAGCTCCATGGCACAAGTGCCTGCTGCGCAAGTGCAAGGTCATGAGTTCAAACTCTGGTCCTGGGGGGGAAAAAAAAGAAAGAAACTTTCTTTCTAGTGACTCCTTATCTCTTTGTCCTATTTCAACAATCACTATCAACTTGACCATTTGTTGAACACCTAACATTTAATTTGCATATTGTCTGTGGCTAAGTAATAACTGTTTATAGTGGTATAAAGCACAAAACAGTCTTAATGTGGGTGTCATTACTGTCTGTGAGCCCCGCGTGGACAGGTTAGGTATGATTCTATGGATGTCATAAAGGTCTTGCAATATCTCTTTTGAATCATTGTGGATGCCTGAAATGTCACCATTAGTTCAACCATAAATTTATAAGTTGTGAATAACCCTGAAAGGAAGAGTATGCACAGCCCCTTGGCAGTTGTCTATAGCGGCGTGACTCGTAAGTAGCCAGAAGGGTCTGGCGAGAGGCGCAGACTTCTGAGGGGCCAAATGACAGCCAGTTCCCTGGGGGCGGACCCTGCCACTGCCCCTGTGCTGGCTCTGGTAGACGGAGGCTCCTGCGTCCCATTGGTTGTGCTCTTGGCCACTGCCAGGGGTGTTCTTTGGGATTGCCATGTGGATCTCGCGGAAGTGCCGCTCTGGCTCACCCCCTTGCTTGTTTGTTTCTAGGTGTCCTGCAATATATTCCGAACTCTCCCACCCAGCGACAGCAGTGAGTTTGACCCAGAAGAAGATGAGCCGACCCTGGAGGCCTCGTGGCCGCACCTCCAGGTACAAAGGCGGGCGGGTGCTGGAGCTCACGAGCGACTCAGGCTGGAGCACATTGGTGGGACCCTGAAGAGTGCCATTGGTTTCTTGTGCGTGGCCACTAGGGTGCCAGAGGGTAAAGCTGTACGCTTCAGTGCAGCTTTCCTGAGTCCTCGCGGCAGCCCTCCTTCCAGGCCAGCCAGGAGGCTGCTTTGGGATCCCTCCCGCCAGAGTCCCGAGGAGAGAACTGGGTTCTCGAGAGTTGGATGTGAGCAGCCTAGAAGCACAGAAGAGAACTGCAACAGTTCGTTCTTCTCTGAGCATCACAAGGGAGAACCCGCTGAGGAATAACCTAGGCGATGGCCCACTTTGTTTTCTGCAGGAGAGGCTGAGTTGCCCACTCGCCATGGTGTGTGGGATGTCATGGTGTGCGGATGGCTCGGGCACTCTGTGCCCCTGCACCCTTCCCCCATCGGCCACCCGTGTCGATCCCCCTGTGTGGGCTTGTTTGCTGTGCAGCTCCAGTTTTCTCTGCTGCCTGCTCTCAAGGCTGTCATTTCCTAAAAGAACAGATCATGGAGATCTGAACCTGAGGGCTGCCTTTCCTTCCATCTGAGCTTCTGTAGAGATTAGGGCCCAGGGGGAAGCAGGGTGTGCGGGGACGGAGACAGTCCCGCACACTTGCGTCCCAGCTAGGGCATCTCCAGCTTTGCAGGCTGTGCTCTGGGTCGCTGGTCCACAGTTTGAGAAGCCGAGAGCCGTGCAGTGGGGAGCCAAGGCCTGAAGATGTATTGAAATTTCCCCCTGCTTCAGGGCTTGACATTAGCTCACATCTTTGCCCAGCCTCTGTTAGCAGCCCTAGCTTGCCGCAGGTGTGCATGTGTGGTCTCCCTTGGTTACAGGAGTGTGTTCTGGGGCCGTTTCTCAGTACTTACTCAGATATGTGTTCCTCCTAATGCCAAGATTGAATAAATTAAATTAGCCGAAATACACTGTATGTAGTCGATTTACTATCTTAGTCTGTCGGGTTTTTTTTTTTTTTTTTTTTTTTAATTCTTTAAAGTGCCAGACATTCTATTTGCAGTCTAGGAAGTTTGTAAAATTGTTTGTGGTTTTCGCAGGTAGACAGAAGTCCTAACACATGCTTTTGAGTGGGTGGATTGCTTGGCCTATCGTATGCTTAATCCTGCGCACAGTTCCTTAAACTGCAGTTTAGTCGGGAAGAAAAATAAAAGAAAGGAAAAGAAAAAGATAGCCTCTTCAGGAACGCCTTGTGATTTATGGTGTAATGAACAAGGGGAGAGCTGTTTTTAGAGTGTCACCGTGTTGGCTTTTCTGTGTCCCGAAGAAGAGTTAGGGCACTTTGGTCATTTGTAAGATTTTGAGTAGTCTAAATCATGCTCATTGTTGATACAAACTCCCCGCAAAGTACAGTAAAGTTTAACATAGTATTTCAGTCAGTTCTTCCTGGACGTATTGACTCTCAAATATGGGGCTGATTTCTGAAGCTATAAATTCTCCATTGAAAAAGTGTGGCCTACAGTGCCGGTACCACAGGCACTGTGGTTCTTTGGAATCCCTAGAGCCAGAGCAGCAGCGGGGCAGGGGCAGTAGCCTTGCACCCCCTTAGGTATGTTGTCACCAGCTGTGGCATGGCTGACGTCTTTGCTGTCCCTACTCTAGCTCTGGGGGAAATAGGACCCACTAAGTCTGGGTCAAATGAAGGAGGCTGACTTTTACAGCTCACAAATCACCCATCACTACTAGCAGAGGGGAGGCTGGGAGGTGCACGCGCTGTTGTCATCAGTGGCTCAGTTGGCCTCCTGACCACTCTCAGGGGCCTAGGATCTGCTGCACAGGTGGGCAGCTTCCCACCCTCCCTGAGAGGCGACTGTGCAGTTGACTCAGGCTGTTGACCGTTCTGCACTCCAGAAATCTCTTTTTCTGTTCATGATAGCTCATTCATGTCAATTATGCATGATGAAATTCAGTATTTTACTTCGTAGGCCTGTGAGATAGCTTAGCAGTCTAAAGTGCCTGCTTAGACAAGCTTAGGCATCTGTAGGGAACCACAGTTTGATCCCCAGCACCACAAGCTGCACCAGACCTGTCCTCAGGGTACACTGAGATGGCAAAAAAAGATTACTTTTTTTTCTTTCTTTTTTTAAAAAACTTTATTTATGTTATGGTTGGCTCAGCCTGCCTTGGGGGTGGGGCTGGTGCAGCATATGGTGCCAGGGATTGAACTGCGGGCCCTGCAAGTTGCCTGAGCTTGCCCAAGCAGGCATTTTAGACCACTGAGCTATCTCGCTGGCCCAAGATTACTTTTCAGTTGACCCAGCAATTAATTTTTTTGATTAAGACATAGTTGGATATGAAATATTTTTACTTTTTGAACTCCATAACTAGCAACAGCTGTCTTCTTCTGGACCAGCTCTTATCTGGAAGCAAAGCGTAAGTGTCTGAGAAGAAGAGAGAGTAGGGGAGTGAGTGACTTGGAGAAGCTCGCTGAGCTCCTGTGCACCCCTTCCTTTCATTTTATTGTGGGCCAAACCATGTAGATATGACAAAAAGTGACTCCTTGGAGATACTTAAAAATAGACAAAATAATATTAAATCCATAAATGTTTAGTTTTAATGTGTCAAGGGGTCTACTGTGTGGATGTTATTTGGTCTTTTTTACTATCTCTATTGGTAACAGTATCTTTTAAGCCCGTTACATAGTTGGCCATGATTATTGTTTATGTGTTTTCTGAAGTAGTCTTTCCAGTAAAATATGATTTTGCAGTACTTTCTGTTTTGGGGGTAGGAGGGTTTGTTTGTTTATTGATTTATTTATTTACTGTTTTCTTTGAGATAGGGTTTCACTGTGCAGTTTAGGCTGGCCTTCAATTCATGTAGCGCACCTTGGCTTTGAACTGGCAGTGGTCCTCCTGCTTTAGCCTCCTGAGTGCTGGGATTACAGGCAGGACTTTCATTTGTAATTAAGGGTTTGTTTTTAATGCTCTACACTTAAGAACTCCTTCCCTTCTCCTTTTATTTTATTTGATGCAGGGTCTTACTGTGCCACTTGGGCTCATAGTGATCCTCCTGTCTCAGCCTCCCTAGCACTGGGGTTACAAGTGTGTATCGCCACGTGCAGCATGTGGTACTGGGATTGAACTTGGAGCCTTGTGCTTGCCAGGCAAGTGCTGAGATTGCTGAGCTATTACCCAAGCCCTCCCCCTTTTATTTAAGGAAAATAAAAAACTGGAATGTAAAGCATTCATTTATGTGATCTTGAAAAGTGAGTGATTTTCCCCTCTCCTCAGCGTCTCTCTTTAGAAATTCAGGGGGGATTTCTGATTCTAGGGTATAATCTGTCTCTTCTGTGCAGAGTGCTCCCATCGCCCTTTTTTTGGTGGTCTCAGGGATCAAACTCAGAACCTTGCACATGTCAGTCAGGTGCTTATGCCGCTGAGCTGTCTCTCCAGCCTGCAGAGCCCCTTTGTGCTTACTGAGGAGGTGCCTGAGCTGTTTCCACCAGGCCAGTGTAAACTACAGCTGCCGTGAAGGGACCACCGGGGCCAGAGCACATCTCCAGTGTTCGTGGAAAGTCCTGCCAGTTACATCACTCTGGACACCAGGGAGCATGCTCTGTGAGAGCCTTAGGGTGAGGACCCGCGTTGAAGGGGCCAATTCAGGCCACTGAAACCCGGGCATGGGTGCACATGCCTGTAATCCTGGTGCTGGAGAGGCTGAGACAGGAGGTTCACTATGAGTCTGAGCTGCATAGTGAAACTCTCCACCAAATAAATAAGTGGGTTTTCTTTTCTCCATCCTTCCTTCCTTCCTTCCTTCCTTCCTTCCTTCCTTCCTTCCTTCCTTCCTTCCTTCCTTCCTTCCTTCCTTCCTTCCTTCCTTTCTTTCTTTCTTTCTTTCTTTCTTTCTTTGTCTTTTTGGTTCAGGCTGGCCTTGAGCTCACTTTTGTAGCTCAGGCTGGTTTCAAACTCACACTGATCCTCTCCTGCCTCAGCCTCCCAAGTGCTGGGATTACAGGCCTGTGCCACCATGTCCGGCTGGGTTTTCTTTTAAATTAAACAAAAAAAAGCTGATTGTGTAGCGCTGATGTTAAACCCTGAGTAGTTAAGAGCCAGGTGTTGGGAGCTTGCCAGGTCGCTGAGTTGATTAAAAGCACATGATTCGGCAAACTCTCAGGTGACGAGGGGGACCGCGGTTCGATCCCCACCCCCACATGGAGCATGCAACCTGCCCTTAAGGTAGCCTCAGCCAGCCAAAAAAATCAGAAAACAAGCAAACAAACAAAAAACCTAAAAAAAAAAAGTTTACAGGAGTCTGAAATCACAAGGTAGCTGTAAGGGGCTGATATTTGCAGAGTCTTGGGGGCCCTGAGTCTTGATTTTCCAGTGGTGTCAAGCTGAAAACCACTTTTATAGTAGTGCAGAGTGGCAGTACAGTATTGTTCTTGCTGTATTGATTGCCTTTTTCCTATTTACAGTGTTGGTTGTGAAAAGCAGTGGTGGTTAGAGTAAAGAATACTCTCGGGACATGTGTGTGTTCTGCTTCTCCATGGTGAACTGCAGACTACAGGCAAACACAGGCTGTGGTGGGCATCGAGGCACTCGGTGCGGTGGGCTGGGTGGTCACCGAGTTCCACACTGCTACGCACTTGTAATTTCAAAAGCCAGTTTCAGTCAAGAGAGTCCAGAAAGAACAGTAGAAAATATTAATCTCATCAAAATGTGACCTGGAGCACACATCTGCATGAAAGAAGGGCTGTGTGTGCAGCTCTCTGGATTGCGCGCTGCAGCGAGGGTGTCAGCTCTGTGGAGAAACCCTTGGCTGGGCTGGCGGGGGCTTTTGCTGCTTCCTCGCTTTATTGATTGATTGATTGATTGATTGTGTTGCTATTTTTAAATGGAAACATCATTTTTTTTTCCTTTGCCAGACCAGAGTTTGAACTCATGAGGTTGCACTTGCCAGGCAGGCACTTATGCCACAGAGCTGTCTCCCCGGCCCCTGAAACATCATTTTTTGTTGGACAGAACTATACCAACCATCATTATTAAGATTTTGGTATTGGGTACATATTTCATCTGAGAAACAAACAAGGAAGCCAATTGATAGTACTTATTATCACTGATAGGATTAGAACCTTCAAAGTAAAATTTAGAATTAGAATTTTATTTTATGTTTATTATGCTTTTTTTTTTTTTTTTTTTTTGTGCTGGGGATTGAACTCAGGACCTTGTGCTTGCCAGGCAGGCACTTGTGCTGCTGAGTTATCTCCCCAGCTCTTTTTTTAGTTGAGACAAGTATCACCGTGCAGTTCAGGCAGCCACTGAACTCATAATGTATAGCCTAGGCTGGTCTTGAACTTGCAGCAATCCTCCTGCTTCAGCTTCCCGAGTACCAGCACTCCCAGCTAGAATTAGAATTTTAAATAGCCTGAATCTGTAACTCAGTGAGCCAGTATTTTCCAGGTGGCGAGTGAGTGATGTTAGGAAATGCTCATGGCAATGATACCTTAATGGAGGGCAGACAGTGGGACTTGAGTGTAAAACAGTGAAGCATTCATTGGTGCTGTTCCAGCCTCTGCGTTACAGCGAATCTGTGAGAGATGGCAGTGCATTGAGCTTTAGTGCATTATCAAAGAATGTCTGCGATTGTGTGAAAAGACCACCAAAACACATTCCTTTCTCCAAGTGCCAGATCTATAGAGGAGGCATGGTTTGCTGTCCATATTTCAACTTAGGCAGTGTGGCTTGACAGATTGAATACAGAAACAGATGCAAGTCTGTCTTCAGCCACGGAAGAGATTCATTAAAATGGAAAACAATGCTTCTCTTACAACTATTTTTCCAAGTTAATTTTTCACCGAACTACTAACATGTAATACATTTAATTGTTTTAAAATGAAATACCAGAGCCCGGGATATAGCTCTGCGACTTAAGCGCCTGCCTGGCAAGCACCAGGTCCTGAGTTTGATCCCTGACACCTAAATAAACGAATGAATGCATGAATGAATGAAATACAATAGTGTACCACTGTCATACATATTTTTAAATTTCTCAGTTTCCTACTGTATGTGGTACAATTATGTATTAATACATAGACACAGTGTACATATCTCATGAGTGTGACCTTTGGAGGGGTCCCATTTAAATGTGAGAGAGACTGACATGTTTGCAAATGCTGTTTTAGGCAATCTGCCAGTGACCGTACATATTCCATAGTCGCTGTGTGAAAGGTGTTGTGTGTAAGATCTCATTTAGTTGAGGTATTTGTCATCCCTATTATAACACTGAAACTATTTCAGAGAAATGAATATGTTAAGATTATGCAGCAAGAGATGGAGCTGCTCTTCTGGCCACAGAAGTAGCAGTGCTTGTTATACAGTTGCAGAGTTCAGCAGGACCTGATGTAGCTTTTAGCACACATTTATTATGCAGAGAGAAACGAATGGTCCCCCACTGCTTATCACGGTGGCTATTTGAGGTTGACTCTTTACAGAGTGATGAAAATGCCGAGAATATTCTTCTGGTCGGTCTCACATGAACATACCATTCTTGGAGAAGTGTCAATTGTCATAAACCTTTTGAAAGGAATTTCGTCAATGAATATCAAAGATCCTGAGAGTTTGGGTGTTTGACTTAGCAGTTCTGCATTCTGAAATATTTACTAGTGAAGTGATTGGAGCAGCGCACGTGTTGTATGTCCTGGGACACACATTGTGCCATGGTTTTGTAGAAAAGTAATGGAGAAAAGTTACATGTTTGTGCATATAGTAATTATAAATAACGGAAATATTATAAATTTTGTGTAATGAGCATTTACAGCTACTAAGAATGATGTCTTAGTATTGTTGATTTAAGTTGTTCACAGTGCATTTTTTAGATGGCAAAGATACTTTGTCAAACTATATAATTTGTAATATTGGTATGTTGTAGAAAAAGGCTGTCTCTAATGGTGAGATTGCGAGGGATTTTTATTTGTGTTTTTTTTAATCACGTTTCTTACCTTTTAGTTTTGAAAGTTAAAAGAGAATAATGACTGTAAGCGCCCCCCCCCAAAAAAAAACAACATAGAATAGCTCATTGGTAGATATTAACCATATTTATTGGAAAGCAATAAATACCTAATCTTCTAATCTTCCTAAGTCCTGTGAGTTTTAGTGTAATAAACTTCATGGTTTTTAATATTATTCTTAGTGAGCTATAATTTGAAATTAACTCTAAATCTGTTTGTTTCAGCTTGTATATGAATTTTTCATACGATTTTTGGAAAGCCAAGAATTCCAACCCAGCATTGCCAAGAAGTACATAGATCAGAAATTTGTATTGCAGGTAAGGAAGTTCTTGTGCTTGTTTGCTTTGCTACAAGTTGTTAACCCTGTCTCCTTTTCTTTGGGGTGTTCGTTTAGGAATGCTGTGATGACCATAGTTCAAGTGTTTTATTATTACCCATGAAATGCAATAGGTGCCTCTTTAATTTAGTTGATGGAAATTAATTACATTTGAAACAGCCAGGAATGCTAATGCCTATATCCTGGTAGCTTTCTTTCTTAAAATTAATCATAAAGGAATTTCATTTATATCACCCCGGCTTGTGTGACTCTTGGAGTAGGTTGGATACTGGTTTACATGAAGATTCTTACAGACCTTTAAATCTGTTAAAACTGGGTAGACGAGCCCAGACTGCAGAGCATAAGTAACCTTTGATAAATGACTGAAGTCAGTAGTACTGGTGAAATTATTCAGCTTAATAGTTGAAAATGTTCCTGCAGGGATTAACTGTGCCTATTTTTGGAACTTTCCAGGAACACATTTTTCCTGACTTCTCATTTTATAACCATAAATGACATCCTCTTTTCTTGGTACTATACTCGTTTGGTCACTGTTGTGGCAATAAGTTGTCTTCTTGCTTCCATTCATCTCTAACAATGATCTCAAGCCAAATGGCTGTGCAGTCTGTGGGAGGCCTTTCTGAGTGACTTGTGGGGTGCCTCGTGTGGAAAGCAATACACACTGAATCTCTTAATGAACCACAAGCAGAACTTCAGATTAAAAGCATCACGTTGGCAGGGGATTCATCTCCTTTCCTTTCCAGAACACAGGCGGCTGACCATGTCGACCTCATTCCCTTCTCTAATTGAGAAACTTGGAACTTGGGGTTTGTAGGATGAGTCACAGCTGCTCCTTGGAGTGTTTGGCATGGAAACCCTCACTGTGTAATAGGACTGAGTCCAGGCGAGCACCCAGGCAGAGGCCGTGAAGAGCTGAGGCCCGATGTGGCTCCTGTGCCCTAGGCAGGCAGCTGAGGGGAATCTGGCCAGAGTTCAGAGGCGAGTCCAGAGCCAGAGAGGCGCTTTGCAGTCTTGTCTGGGTGCTGGAGCACCCGTGTACCCCACCTCCCAACCCAGGGGGCTCCATTCACACCTGGAGGACTGGGGACTGCCCTGTTGGTCTTGGCTCTGAGACCAAGTCCTTTGTTCTGCCCATGTGCACAGCCTCTTCCCCAGCCCCGCTTTCATTTTTCAGAGTTGGAAGCCTTCCCCATCTCCCAGATGTCTGTCTTGTCTGAAGTGTGACACGGACGTCTGAACAGTGTCCAGAACCCTCTGCCTCTGCCTCTGCCTCTGCCTCTGCCTCTGCCTCTGCCTCTGCCTCTGCCCCTGCCTCTGCCTCTGCCTCTGCCTCTG
>PVJA010052018.1:0-12365 GCA_004027025.1 Myocastor coypus
TTTTTTAAATTTATTTTTATTTTCTCCTTGTTTCAGAACCTTTATTTGTTTATTCACTCATTTGTATGGCCGGCTCAGCCCACCCTGAGGGCAGGGCTGGCACAGCATGTGGTGCCGGGGATCGAACCGCGGTCCCTGAAGCCGCCCAAGCTTTCCCAAGCAGGCGCTTTAGACCTCTGAGCCATCCCGCCAGGCCCCCATTATTTTCATTTAGGTTCACAGGAGCTAAGGACCTTGCCCAAGTTTCCCAATTACAGTAGAGCTCAAATTGAACCAAGAAGCAGGACTCCCTGAGTCTGGCTCTCTCTCCCTGCTTGCAGTATAGGTGAGAAAATGTTCATCTCTGGGTGGGACAGTGGCCCTGCCCTGTGACCTCTGACACCAGAAGCCTAAAGTTTCTACCATCCTCATTCCATCTGAAGCTCACATATTTCTTACCTCTTCTGACTTGGGCGAAAGCTTAAGAAATTCTCTCAGTGTCTCTGATTCATAATCCTCACTCTTTCCTTGGCGAATATCTTCTACAATGGACTGTGGAGACCTTAAAGAGATAACAAGCCACATTCCGGGTCAAGTCTGCTGGACTGCACCCAGAGAGACACAAGCCAGTGAGCATTACAGCAAGCCCATTCCACGTCCCATCCCTCCCGCTTCTCACTGTGGAGGGCTCATGCCCCACTGTGGACAAGTACTCAGAATCCCTTCCCCCAAGATGAGAAAACCATCCTGGGGCATCTAGCAACCACACAGAGGCTGTTTTGAGGGAAGAAAGAAAATCTCCTTTGCTCTCATGGGTTCCATGCCACCCTCTCCTTGTGAATCTAACAGCTATTTTCTTCCTGGATCCAACCTCCATATAAGAGGTGACACTAAAGATAGATCTCAGATTTCCCTGAGATGATGGGTTGAATGGATGTCCTAGCAATTCTTTCATTTTAAGCCACTCGACAGGCTTTCATAGCATCATGTAACAGAAACGTGTGGGCTCATGAAGCCTGGTGCCTAAGAAGGAGCGAAGGCAAGAAAAACATCTTTCACTCACATCAGAACACCAACATCATCCACCTCACACCCATAGATTTTGATGACCACACCTTGGATATGACTAAAGCTTCAAACATGCACAAAAACCTTACTTTTTAAATTGTTTAAGAAATATCCCAATGTTCATGTTCCGTTTTGCGTCCAGGATGGTAACCTAGAAAGAAATAGAAATACATGAAGATTATTAAAATACAAATAAAGAGTCAGAGAGAAGATAAAGAGTGAAAGCCTGCCAAAATACAATGCTAATTTATAACAGAAATAATTATCAATATATAAATCCAGTAGATGCAGCTAACACAGCTTTGTGAATATTAAATTATCATCCTCCCAACTTTCTGCCATTTTTTTTTTTTTTTTGAGGTATTAGGGATTGAACTCAGCACCTTGTGCTTGCCAGGCAAGCAGTTATTCTACTGAGCTATCTCCCTAGTCCCCTGCCACTTTCTTAATTTGGAAATAGATGTATTAGGATATCAAGAACATGATGAAATTTGAAGTGAGAAAATTTGAGTATATTACAAATCTGAAACTATTGCAAACTGGGTTTGCAGATATAAACGGACCAATATTACTATTTTCAGAAACATAAAAATTTCCAATTTGCTTTTAAGAGAAAAAAATTTTATGAAAAAAAAAGCATTACAAGCCCAGTAGTCCTCTTAGAAGGAAACATCCTATATTTTGTGCATTCAGATTTTTTTTTCCTATAGTTCTAGGATAAAATACAGGGTTCTACATCACAGTGCAACATTCAGCCTTTTTACTTGGATTTGAAAAGAAAATTCCTGTGCTGTCTATATTTTACGAAGTCTAAGACACAATGTCTTCCATGATTTAACATCTGTGGAATAGGTTCCATCTTACAATATGTGGCATCTTCGGATTTAATGAAACATGATATAGCTATTTTAATTACTGTCAGAACCCAGATTTGGACTGCAGTAGGTTTTAACTCTTCAATATTAATACTTGGGAGAATTTTATCAGATTAGAAATGTGAATCGTTTTGGTTACACGTAGCAGCCATTGCTGTCTGGAGGTGAATATGCAGGCTGCAGGAGGGACGAGAACCTAAAACTAAGGCAAAGTGCTTTCCATTTGTTTTGTGGTAACGGGAGACTTGCTGAAGTAGGAATGTTGCTGTAATGTTCTTCCTTCCCAAGCCTACGTAATTCACTGTGAACAAAAGGGAGTCAGGTTTCAGACTGAATTCCTGGTCTCTGGGTTTGCTTCTAAGTTTACAGCAGCAAGACTGTTAACCAACGGTAATGTCACTTCCTGGCCACAGGTTACATTTTTACAGCAGCATGGCTGCCTTCTTTTGAAGACTAATCTTAATCACATTATTTTACTAACCTAGGGGTTTATTTCATGTTAACACAGTCACCTGCCCTCCATAAAACAAACCTCCAAGCTGAAAAAGCAGAGCCCTTCTTAGAATCCTACCTAGGGGATGCAGTGCAAGTTCAGCAGGAAGGGAGGAGGGGCGGGGAGAAAGAAGGAGGCAGCTAAAACCTGTGGAGCTAACCTGCTTTCAAAAGGAATGGGCACACTAAAGGGAGGAGTCTCAATTTGTTAAAACAGAAAATTATGTTCAAGACTGTAACTCATAAATTAAAAAGCCCCAAGTATGAACATGTCCCGGGATCTAGCTCTACACATATCTGACAGGCTCGCTCTGCACCCACTTCCGCCGAGAACGGAAGGACTTGTTTTCCAGCCCTCATGTGAGCTTGTTGTCCCCCGTGTGTTTCCCTTGACACAGCCCCCATCCTGTCTGGCCTTGTGAACACCAGGACTCTGTACACTTGGCCTAGGTCCACAGCCAGTGTTGCTGGAAAAGTGATGGAAATCATAACACTTATAATTCTTACTTGACAGTTGAGGAAACTGAGCTTTAGAGATATCATTTTAGAAGCCCCCTGAAGCAGTACTGGAACAGACCCGTCCCTTGGGTTGCTCAGATTCTTCCTGGTCCTGGTTCCTGTTTCAGGCAGCCTCTTCCAGAGACAAGGCATGTGGTTCCCACCAGCCTGGTCCTCCCACTGGAGGTCTCCATGGAGTGGAAGCAGAGCTGTAGAAAGCGGCCACCAAGCTGAGCACTGTGTGTGGCGCAATCCTGTGATGGCAGCACTCTGGGAGCACGGGGCAGGAGGTGCAAGAGTTCCAGTGCAGCCTGAGTGACTGTGTAACTCAGTCAAACATTTCTCAGAATTGAAAAAAAAAAAAAAAAATTAAAAAGGGCTGGAGAGATAGATCAGGGACAAGGCAATATAGTCAATCCCTGATACCAAAAAAAAAAAAAAAAAAAAAAAAAAAGCCATCCATGGTGCTTGGCTAAGTCCCTTGGTAACTGCTGAGCTTTGTTCCACCCTCAGAGCCAGTCCTCCCTGTAGAGAGGCCATGGGCCCCACTAAAGCAGCAAACTGGTCCTTAAGGAAAAGCCTGAGCTAACTG
The DNA here is from genome assembly GCA_004027025.1 of Myocastor coypus. NCBI lineage: Eukaryota > Metazoa > Chordata > Mammalia > Rodentia > Myocastoridae > Myocastor > Myocastor coypus. The sequence goes on from PVJA010052018.1 coordinate 3,505, forward strand.
CAACTGAGGCCCAACAAGGAAAACAGGGCGTAACAATGGGACCCAAACACCGTGCTGATGAGAAAAGGGAGGGCACCCCAGCCGGTGCTATCCTCTCCCTGCGTCTCAGAGCTGATGGTGCCTGAGAAGGCTCTCTCTCCTTCCTTATCACACTAGTCCTTCTGAGCACCGTTGTCAAAGCATCTGTTAAACTCCTTTGAAGAGGGTTATCACTACTACATGTGTCATTCACTCTCTTTGGTCTTGGTGTCGCTTTCTGAATACTGTTTGGCAGTGAATCCAGGCGGGGCTGAGTGGAATTCTGGAATCACTCACCTGCTTGGGGGTTGTGTCCAGGCCTACTGGCAGCCCAAGCGGTAAGATGAGGACCCCCTCTGCACCAAAGCAGGGGTCAGAACCCAAGCCAGGGAACACCCTGCTGCCCCTCTCTTACATCAGCCCCCACCAACAGCGAGCCAGCCTCTGGGCATGTAGCAAGGGCTGTGGTTACCACAGTTAGTGCTGTATCAGCAGAACCGTGGGATGGACAGCAGGGTACATGTGACTACTGGCCTACAGGATGGTGACGGGGGACAGGGAGTCTCAGACACACGAGGATATTGGGTCTCACACTCCATGCAGTGCAAGGATTTCCTGTGAGATGTGAAGGGGACTAGCTAATAACAATGGTGTCCCCAACAAAGTCCCCCAGGTGGCAGGCTGGTTCTGATGTCCTCTGAAACACTGGGTGAGCCTCACTGGCCTGCCCAGGACAAGACATGAAGGGCTGCACCCCACCTCTTGCTAGCCATCCCCCACAATGGCTTGGCTCGGTCCCACAGCACAATTCTTGCACCTTTACTGAAGTTCAACTCACTCAAAAGGAAGAAGAAATTTTTTTAATTGTGGTAAACTACAAAGGATATTTACCACCATGAGATTGTTAAGTGTATAATTCAGTGGGTACAAGCTCATCCCCTTGTGCATGTAACTATCACCACCATCCATCTCTAGAACTTTTATTCCTTTTTTTTTTTTTGGAGACAGGGTGTCACTATGCAGTTCAGGCTGGCCTCGAACTCACAGTGGTCCTTCTGCCTCAGGCTCCCAATTACAGGATTATAGGCACATGCCACCATGCCTGGTTCTAGAACCTTTTCATCTTGAAAAACTGAAGCATGGTGTGCACTAAGCACCAATTCTGCATTCCCACCCCAGCCTGGACCACCAGCTGCTGCTTTCTGTCTCTGCTAAGGCCAGCATTCAAAGTACTTCTGATAAGTAGATGCCTACTTCCTCCTTTTGTGATTGGCTCATTTTACTTACTGTAATGTCCTCCACATGGAAGCAATTTTCTAACCCACTTGGTTTCAACAGGCAAAGTGGCTTTCTCACTTTCTTAAAAGGCCAGCTAAATACTGGTTATTTTGATCTGATCTCTAATTCTGAAAAGCAAAAATTCATCTTCCTCTGTCATCTGACATAGACTTAGCATTTGGCCTTTGATGGTTCATCACCTTAAATTTTTATTTTTAGCTGATTATTAGAAATTGTTCTCCCTTGATTTGAGGGGGGAAATGAAGGCCTAGTTGAAGTTCATTTAGGAAAGGAATAATTTAAGTGAGGCATCATGGTACAAACCTGCATTTCCAGTACTCTGGGTGAGGCAAAAGGACCAAACTTGGAGTCTAGCCTGCACAACTTAGGGAGACCCTGCCTTAAAGTTTAAAAAGGCCTGGGCTATAGTTCAGTGTAAACACCCAGGATTCAACCCCCCAAGGCTGCACAACGAGTGGATTGATCAAGTACTTTATCTAGATCTACAGGTCTGGGTTAGGACCATGCCCCTGAATTTTAGGACAGCCTTGGAATCATAACGATAGTTGAAAATGATTCCTTCATCACAGTGTGGGAGAATAAAACACCAATTGTCATACATCTGGCAAGAGCAGTTCCTTTTCTTTCTACTCTTCTGTCCTCTCTTCCTTTGTCTTTCCAGTCCTCTGGCCAGCAAGCTGCTTTAGTTACTTATTCAGTGTCTACTTAGCAGCATGCTGCAGACATCATGGGGGAAGACAGCAAGCGCTTCAGTATTTATGACTTCTTGGTGAACCCCAATTTTGATCTCTTGACAACTTGGAAAATAGTCCCTTTCTCAGTTCTGCAGTACACAGTGACCTTTAATTGCTCCAGAGGAAACCAAACAGCTAAGCACATCTCTGCCCTTAAGAGCTGCTTGTGTTATTCAGGGAGTCAGGAAGGAGCTGACACTCCTGTGAGGACTGGGGGCGTCTGCCAAGGAAGGATGGAGCTTCGGGGCTCTCGGGGATGAGGTCAGCAGACTTGGGAAAGGTGATTCTGAGCAGAGTCCTTTCATTACGATCCCGCTAATGCATCTGTCTTGTCTTCAATTACTTTATTACAGCTTAATTACGGTTGTACCGTCACACCTGTACTTTTCTGCAAGTTAATTTTTAGGTAACAAAGACGCCATCATAGTAATATTTCACAACCTTGTTTCCCACTACTAAATGTTCAAATTTATTATTTTTTGTGCTGCTCTAAACCAAACCACTGCTCAACCAAAATCTTCCCTTTATCCTTGCAAATTCTTTCTCTAGAATATAACAGAATTTATCTGTAATGCTTTCTAAGGCCTTTCAAGTATAAGCCAATCACATACAGTTAGAGCACTTCTGTGGGAGGCCACCATATTTTGGGGCACAATCTGATCTGCTGGCATGGCAGCCTGTGTCCTCACACACTCATGCTGTATATCCTCCAGTCTACCTGCAGAGAGGTGTGGACTATTGCTTTCGACCCTGGACTCCACTTACTGCAGGGTGGGTTGGAAGATTACTGATCTTTGTCAGATTCTACATGTACTGAGCTATGATCTCTCTCTTTTTTCTTTCTTTCTTTCTTTTTTTTTCAGGACTGGGGTTCGAATTCATGATCTTGCACTTACCAGGCAGGCACTTGTGCTATCTCCCCAGCCCAAGCTATGATCTCGATCTCGATCTCTCTCTCTCTCTCTCTCTCTCTCTTTGTCTTTTTTTGAGACAGGGTCTCGTTATGAAGTTCAGGCTGGCCTTGAGCTCACTTTTGTAGCCCAGGCTGGTCTCGAACTCACACCAATAATCCTGTCTCAGCCTCCCAAGTGCTGGGATTACAGGCATGCGCCACCACACCTGGCTTGAGCTATGATCTCTTTAGAAGAAAATCTATGAGGAAATAAAGTAGCATGTGCCATATTCTCTTACTGAATAAAGCACATCTAATACTTCTGGCTGCTCTGGACATAACATGAGGTACTGAGACTGAGTTGGAATGACCTGTTCTCTGGCAGCGTATGCAGAGTGCGCTTCAATGGATCAGTCTAAGCTGCCTGTAACCAACTACAGAAGAGCAGCAGAGGACACTATCCTGTGATTCTCAGTCGGGTAGACTTGCCTTGCAGTGTGCTGTCTTTCAGAGGAAGTCCTACAGTGTCAAAAGTGAAGTGTTCACAGCAGCAGCATTCACAGAAGGCAAATGCAGCCCCAGCTGTCCCTCAGTGGCTGAATGAATACAGAAAGTGTGGTAGACACGCACAGGGAAATGTGATTTGGCCTTAAAATGCTGACACATTCCACCACATGCGTGATCTTCAGGATAGTATGTTAAATGAAATAAGCTGTCATGGAAAAGACAAGCACCATGCAACCCCACTTAGATGAGGTGCCTAGGAGTCAGATTCCCAGACACAGAGCACAGGGGAGTTGGGCCGGGAGGAGGGAGGGGAGAATGGCACTTGCAGTTTAGTGGATGGAGTTTCTGTTCTGCCCAATGAAAAGATGTTAAAGACGATGACACACAATAATACAAATGTGCGTAATGCCACTGAACTATGGGCTTACACATAGTTAAGGTGGTAAACTTCATGTGTTTTATAATTAAAAATATGTTAAGACCAGGGATGTAGCTCACAGGGAACACACTGCCTAGCATGCATGCTTAATCTAACTAATCCCCAACACCGGGGGAAAGAAAACAATTCTTTTTTCTTTTTTCCGTCTTTTTCAGACAGGGTCTCACTATGCAGCTCAGGCTGGCCTCGAGATCACTTTTGTAGCCGAGCCTGGTCTCGAACTCACATCAATCCTCCTGCCTCAGCTTTCCAAGTGCTGGGATTACAGGGGTGCACCACCACGCCCAGCTTGAAAACAATTTTTAAAAACAGACATTATAGGGAAAAAAGTACAAGTAAAACTAAGGAACAAGAGCAGAGGAGGGCAAAGCAAAGAACATTTCTCTGTTTTAGCTCGAGCACAGAAGTGGACACCTCTGCTCTGCTGCAGCCAGGAAAGGATGGCCTCCCTCCCCGGGATGTCCAGATCACAGACGTCTGCACACGGCCTCATCCTCCCAGGCCCATTGCCACAAACATACATCCTATCATAATCTCAGCATCCTGAGTGTGACAAGGCGCACTGGTGACACCAGCTAGACATGGCCCACTGTACCATAAAGAACCTCTGTGGGGAGCAGGGGGCAAAGGCCAGGGTACCAAGGAAATGACTTCTTGCTCCTTCCAATACCAAAACAACTCCAGGGTGAATAATGGGACTTGGTGCAAAAGGGGGAACAGGGAAGTCTGTGTTCAGCACCATCAGCTCCACCGACAGTTTTCTTCTCCGGTTTATTGTGTGGTTTACTTCGCAATGACACAATCCTAATCCTATCCCTGTGCTCCTTGCATTTCTTAATGAACAGACCCTCAGTGAATTCAGCAGGGGATCACAGAACCAGTCTTACCAAGAGCCTCAAGAGTCAGTAAAGAGAAGGAGTCAACCTGTTCATGAGCCAGAGAGAAAAGAGGTCTCTGCTATTGGCTCTTGAGCTCAATAATGCACAGACTTGGTCCCAGGGCTCTGCCCAGTCTCTAGCCAGCTGGCCCCTTTGCTGACCCATTTTCTCTGCTCCTTCACAACAGATTTTTAAAAAAGGACTTATGCCACCTTCTCTCTCTCCCATTCCTCCCTCTTCCCATTCCAGCATTCTTCCCTTCTAATCTCCAACTTCCTAGTTATTTCTATTAGCAAGCAAATGTAGCTTAACCACCACCACATGTCAAAACTAAGAATATTAAGCTGGGGTAACAGCTCAGCAGTCTATGCACCTGCCTGGCAAGCACAAGGACCTGGGTTCTATCTGTGCTGGCCCTGGAACCCTGAGCATGCCGTGCTAGCTCTGACACTGGACATGATGGTACAAGTCTATAATCCCAGCACTGAGGAGGCTGAGACAGGAAGATCACTATGAGTCTAAGCTGTGTAGTGAGACCCAGTATCAAATAAATAAAAGATTAAAAAAAAAAAACCCTAAGAGTACTGACCAGCTCAGTTTTTGGTTCTGGACTAGCCAGCGATCTGTAGCCTTGGGGTCATACTTTTGGTGAATGTTTTGTCTCTTAACAGCTTATTTTTCCACCTTTGAAGTAGACAGTGTCAAGTGGAAATATGCTTCATGGAAAGCCTGAAAATAGCTTTATGCTTCAGCTCTCTAGAAGATTCGTTCCCACCACGATCACAACTTAGTTCAGAGAGCTGAGCGGTGAAGGCCATCTCAAACCCATGCTGAGGGCAAAGTGGGCAGGAAAGCCCTCATGAGCTCAAGTACTTGCTAGCTAACAAAGGACATTTGATCCAGTTCATCCCTGCACTTGAGGCACCTTCTGCACCTGGAAACCAGAGCAGACACACCAGGGGGTGGGGGGTGGTGCTGAGATGCAAGACCAAGGGACTCCAACTAGCGGACTGTCTGCCTGGGTCGTGGTACCCCTGGACTCGGGCAGGTCAGTACTCACATCCCCTACATTTCACTACTCAGCCGCTCGTCTGTGGTATACATCCGCTGCCCCTGTATCTTAATGATGAGTTTGAGTAGCGACTGCTGAAAACTTCACCAGTGCAAAACCTGGCAGCCCCAGGTGTGCAGCCCCAGGTGTGCAGCTCCAGATGTGCAGCCCCAGGTGTGCAGCCCCAGGTGTGCAGCCCCCATGCAGCAGTCTTACCTCCTCGCGAATGTCCCTGAAGGATGAGCTCAGGGGTCCTCCTCTCTTGGGGAGGGAAGGCTTGGCTGTGTCTTCTTGCTGCCCAAAGAGCTCCTCTATGGTCTTTGTGTCAATCTGGAAGTGATGCTGCTCCCTGGCAGCCAGGGTCCAGATGTTGGCCTTCCCCCGAACTTGCTCCTCTGGAATGGTGTTCCAAAAAAAGCTCCTCATCCGCTTTTTCTTCCCCAGGGCGCTGAAGCTTTCGGGGTGAAGAGCTATAGGGGGCCCAGGAGGTGGTGGAGGGGGTGGGGGAGGGGAAGGGGAGGATAGGGCTCCCCCAGAGTGAGGACATGGCAGAGGGGGAGGGGGAGGGGGTGGAGGAGTCGGAAGAGTCGGAGGAGATGGGGGTGACGTCTGCCCAATCATGAAGCCCGCTGTGGTGGCGATGTTCCCATTTCCTTTATCGCTGGCCAAGGAGACACAATTCATAACACGCATAGTACCGATGCCTTCTAAGGAGATGATCCCTCAGCCTTGGAGAGGCTGACACAAACATCAAGCTTGGGTCATACTTCTTTGTTGACAAGTCAGCTCCCAGAGGGAAAAAAAAGGCAACTGTGCTGTGTCTCTTCCACACCTGCCAAGATAAAACAAGTTTCCAGTCAGTCCAGGCAAACATTTTCATCCTGGCTTTTCCTTGCAGAAGCCAGAACCGGTCCTCCTCATGTCAGTGGACACTAATATTAAGGAGGACATCCCAGGGAGCAGGAAAATTAACTAACATTTTCTAAATGTGAACCAAATTTTACTGCCAAAAAAAAAAAAAAAAAAAAAAGCCAAACAGCAGCAATAAATCCAATTTGGAACCCTGCCATTAATCTGAGACCACTATAGGTTGAGCAAATACTGCTTGCTTTGTGAATACACTACTTGTTCACCAACTGGTTCATTGTCTTCAGGTGATGGAGACCCAGCCCCTAGGGAAACTGCCCAGATTGCTGAGGCATGAGCCATTTAGTGACCCTGCCTTTTTCTAGTCTGGACATGTTTCCTCCCCTCACTGGGTCAAAAGGCATTTCCACATTGTACAGAGTAGGTGAGGCATTTAGAGATGATAAAATAATGGCCTGGTTCATTTCCCTGGAATCAGGGCCACCATGTTCCTCTTCTTCTGGGGAATATGGCTTCCCCTCAAATAGAGGAAAGAATACCAGGCATCAGGATTACATGCTTCAGGTCTAAACCCAAGCCTAGTGGCCATAATTCTACACAAGTTACTTTGTCTCAGCTGATTTCAATTTTCTCATCTAAAAAATTAAGACAGGTTAAAGGACCCTACCATCCTTCTTTATGGCGTCATCTTGGATTCTAGATGAGCCAAATTTTGGAAACCATCAGAAATCACCACACCTTGTTTCTGCTTCTTGATGCCATTAGCAAAGTAGAGGCACACACAGACATGGTGCCCGTGTCACATGTGCCACACATCCAGCCCAGTCCACACACTTGCACTACTGATTTGTACCTTTATGGAACTTTAAATGCTTTTTCTTTTGCTTTGAGTTGTTACTGACCTGATGTGAAACAGGGCAAAAAAAAAAAAAAATGTAGTTTCTTCCAGAATGAGGACGGGTAAGTGTGTGCGTGGGTGTGTGGGTGTGAAGAGACCCCGTGTGAGAGTACTCCATTAGCTGGGAATTCTTTTCTGGATTGCAAAGGGCCATACGTAAGGGCTTTTTGCACAGGACTTCAGGGTATCATTGGCCTTTTATAGTATCACTGTTACAGCCCAGATTTACAAACACAGCTTGGCCAAACAAAACCAGATTACACATGGGTAAACTGCCTGGCATTTCCAATTCAAATAGTATGAAATGCTTTGCATAGAACCATATACAAAGATAGGAATGAGATTCACAGATTCTTGAACTAGACTACTTTTCCTTAGAATAGTTCTGCTACTTCCCAGATGTGCAACTTGAGCAGATGTGCGTTATTTACCTACATTTCAGCATCTACATCTACAAACTGAGACTACACTAGTTCTTTTGGTTTCTATAATAAGTGAGCTAACACATGTACAGTCCTACAGGTTGCTTGGCATACAGTAAGCTACTAGGAAGAAAAGTAACTGCTCATCATATGTATCATTTCCCTTTTTAACAGGCTTCATGTTTGCTTTAAAATATGTTTAGATATGTAAATGAAATGCCAAGCTACCCCTAGCTACTATCATTAGGGAATAAACCCAGGGTCTTCTACCTACTAGACAAACGCTCCATAACTCAACTGTACCCCAACTCTTACTAAAATTTTACTTTAAGAGAGGCTCTAAGTAACACAGGTTGACCTTTAAGTTATAATCTGCCTGTTATAAGAGAGTAGCTGGGATTAAGGTGGGAGGCACCCTGTCTAGCTTAGAAATATACTTTTCATATTTCTATTTTCTGCTATTAAAGTTTTTAAGTTGTGAGGCTTACACTTTTTCAAAACTCAGTGAGTACATTTGAAATCGTTTCTACATTATAGGAGCAAATGTTTTTATAAAACATTTGAATACTCCAAGTTTTACATGTTATTTTTGGTGCCAGTTGAACCCAGGGCCTTACATATACTAAGCATATATTCTACCACTGAGCTATACTGCCAGACCCTGAAAAGTTTTGAAAATTGCTTATATATATATGAATAGAAAGTACCATTAGCCGGGCGTGGTGGCGCACGCCTGTAATCCCAGCACTCGGGAGGCTGAGGCAGGAGGATCAATGCGATTTCGAGACCAGCCTGGGCTACAAAAGTGAGCTCAAGGCCAGCCTCAACTGCATAGCAAGACCCTGTCTCAAAAAGA